>WAAB01024612.1:68108-112871 GCA_013389865.1 Piaya cayana | reverse complement strand
ACCTTACAAAGTTCTTGAATTAAGGTCCTTTTTTTTTTTTAAGTACAAAGGGCAATTCTGACTGCTAAAGTTTACCTTGTAATTGCTAAATATCCTTGTGGAATGCTAACAAACATCTGAAAATCCATTATTGTCCTGCCCATATTTTTGATCAGTTCCTTTAGAAAAAAAAAGTGGGTGAGGATTAACTTTTGCGGGCTGGGGAGTTTGCATTTTTGTTTTCAGTAAAACCACTCTGAAGTCATGAGGCTTGCAGAGTTGTTACTGCTCGTGGCATCTGGTCTGTCTTCTGGTTAGTACGGCATCAGGCACCATGGTGTCAAATGTGGACAGTGATATGGTTACAGAAATCTTATGACTGTGACATTTTCCTCCTTTTAAAAAAAGACTTTGAATTTTTTTGGCTAATCTGAATGCTGGAAGGAAATATGTGTAAAGCCTCCAACAGTATAGTGTCACACCCAGTTTCTCTGAAAACTGTGAGATAAAGGCAACAAGACCTTGAGCGTGAATGGCATTGCATAGTATTTTCATTTGTACCATTGTTTGTGCCTTAGGAGTGGAAGAGATGTGCTTTGTGAAGTAAACTCTTAACTCAATTGCCCCCTAAAATACTAGTTTTTTCCATCATGAAGCAAGAGAAAGTAATTCAATAGCCAAACTCAGAGGAAAATTTTACAACCAGAAATTTTCTTGCAGTGTGGGAATATCTATTTCCAGAAGAAGGCTTTGTATGTTTAGGGTTTCCCACTCTCACATTTGCAGTACCACTAAAAGCTTGCGTTTTTTAATCTGGTTATGATGGAGTGCTTGTGCCCCTTTGCAGAGTGGCCTGTGCTCCCATAGCATTAAGCCCTGTGAGACTTCAGTATTATAAAACTTCAAAATAGGTGACTTTTTTGAAGCAGAAGAAAACACAACCAATATAACTAGTAAAATACACTTTCGAGTCACTAGCATTCCATGTTGAAGTCTCCTTCTATTATACTATTAATAACAGCATCATTTCAATGACCTTTATACTTTTCATATTTCTTGAATTTTTCCTCAAGCTTTGTGACAAATGCTGAGGTAGAATGGGGTGAATGTTCTTTTGAGATTTGTTTTCACTTTTATTCTGAGTGATTTCCAGAATATATCAACACAGACAAGTACTGTTCTGTTCCTCTTGTGGGAGTAAAAAGATGAGACAGTTTGGGCTGTCTGGAATGGGTTATCAGAAGGCAACAGGGAAACCTAGTGACTTTGACTTAGTTGTTTTTTACTTTTATCTGGTAGAAGACATGAGTTTGTAAATACTTTTGGATTAAAAAAACCCCGTATTTTATCTTCTAAATGTAAACATGCATGATTTGAGTAGAGACTTGGCATTGGACAGGGCAAGTAGGCAGTTATTTCCCTAAGTTCCTGAGGGCAGGTTGTCCATTGTTGAGGGAGATTCCAGCTTCTCCAAGACACCGATGAATGTTTCTTGCTAATTTTAATCTTGAATTGTGCTTTCTTGTGTTATTCATCTCCATTGTAACAGTGGTTCCAATGTTGGCACTTAAATTTTTAACATATGATTTTTCTTTTTTTAATCCACTTTCATGGTATATGTTGTTTCCATTTAAATTTGTCTGAGATGTAAAATTAACTTGAGTAAATCAAACAGGCACAAATAAAATTCAAGTAGTTGGTAAAAGTCAAGTGATGTCGCAGATAATTTCCTGGTGCATCTGCAGCCCAGGGAATTTGAGGATCTAGTTGGAGGTTGCTGGGCCTGGGAACACCCGCTACATTTCATAAGTGTGTGATTCAGCAAGTTAAGAGGCTTCCTAAATTCACTTCTCATTCATTAACTGTCAGAGAAACCTTCTTAGCAAAACAGGAACATGTAATCTCAAGTTCAAACTCCAAGAGCATGAATTTATGAGGCCTCCTAAGTAACACACCTCGTGCATGTTTTTGTGTAACTGCAGTTGCTTTGTACTGGGGAAAAGCAATTACTGGGCCCTAATCCTTTCTAAAAAAGATCTATGATGACTTTCCTTCTTTGACATTGAAGTTTCACTTCGTAAATACTTGAGTTTCATTATAAAAAGTGAATTGTTCAACTTGTTATTGATTGAGCGTTTTTTCTAGTGTTTTGCCAGATACCTGGCACCAAAGAGTAAAATTTGATTTTATTCTTTACTGGTGAAAAAAAAAAAGGGAAAACTTTGTAGGAATATTTCTGTTGGATGTTTCTTGAAAGGTAACTTCATAGTGAAATGTAAGGAGTACAGTAAAGCAGAGAGACCGCTCGTGCTACACTGACCTATTTAGACTGTATTTCATCTGGTTGTGATAATCCTGGATGATGCTCCTTAATTCTGCTAAGACTATTTATAAGAATCAGTGGTCTTTTACTTTTTAAAATGGTTTCAAACTAATACTATTTTAGTGGTGTTGGATAGTCTGGAGTTTGAAAAGTAATCTTGCTTTGAGAACAGAACAACTGACAAAACAATTGACTTCTCACACCTGGAAAAAATGAGTCCAGTGCTCTTGAGATGAAATAGTTTATATTGTCCAGACAGAGGTATCAGGGCTTACAGGCCTCCCACAATGTTTTCTTTCCTCCTGGAATAAATGTCTTTACCTCTTGTAACCTTGATAGAACCCTTGCCCAGTACAAGTTATGCTAAAATTACATGCTGGCTGTGATTAAATGGTTTATTTGCAATGGATTTGAGGGTGAGATCACAGCGCTCCCATTCTTGTAATTGGTTTGACTGAACTGGAGTAAACCAGGTTTTGCTGTGTAAGGTGTTTATTTCCTATGTGTGACTGTTTCCACTTTCCTCTTTGGTGAGGAAAAGACTCTTGATTTGGTTCATAGCAACATACTTTAATGTTTAATTGATATGGAATGATTGATGTCCATGAAAAAAATTATTTTAAGTTTCTCTAAGCAATTCCCTATGCTTCCCAGGTTGTGCTTGAAAGAAAAATGCTTCATTTTGTGTATGTGTATGTACATTTTCTAGAAATTTTGGCTGAGGCAGTAACTTTGGAAGTTGGTTTGTTAAATATTAGACACCGTGTTATTGTGCCAATGCAGACTGGCAACAATCAACACCTCCTGCTGTTGCACATTGAGACTAAGTATTTTTGAGTAAAGAGGACACTGCTGTTCTAATTTCCCGTTCTGCTGTCTGCAGTAATGAATTTTCAATATGCTAATGAAAACTCTTGGAAAATTGGAAGGCAGAAGCTGGCAGGTATAGATGACAAATTTATTTTGGCCTTACTGTTGGCTAAAGGAGAGCTGGAAAAGCTGGAGGATGCCAAACAGAGCTTCCTGGCAAGGAGAATTGACCTATCTCATACCTTTGGAAAAAGCACTCTGTATGACTAGATGTGATACAAAACTCTTTCTTGTTCCATCTGGGAAATCGTTTGCAGCCTTTTACCATTAGTCTAGAGGCTAGAATGTTCCTGCTGCTGCAACTGCTTTACATCCTGGGCCAAGGCACATTAAATAAGATTGACATAGAAAGCCATCAGCAATAGTCATCCTTTTTTATTTTAAAAGGTTACATAGGCTTAAAGTGGATTTTGTCTGTTGGTAGTTCAGTCATTTCTCTTTTTTTTAATTATTGCTTTCCATTACCTTGGTACCTGTGTGTCCTAGATGAACCTTGGCTCTTCGTGTTGTATTGGAATGTGGGTGAACACCTTGCAAAGGGGTTTTCTTAGGCTTCGTGGCAACCACAGAAACTGAGTTGCAGAAAAATACTTTCCAAAATTTTGAAACAAGCTTGGTCTGTTTTGGTTTTTTTTTTTTTCCATTTTAGGTTTATAAATGACTTCTGTTAATCTCATGATACTAATAAATTTTTTAATCTCCTTGAAGCATCTACTATCTATTGCTGTGACACCTTATGACTGGTGAAGTAACTCTGTTATTTTAGTCAGATTTTTTTCAGTTTATGTGAAGGGGCACAAAAACTGGGAGACGAGATTGGCTGGAGGAGCTAAGTTACTCCTATAAGTCATTCTAAACAGGAAATTAAGGAGAGGAAAAATGAACCTACCATGGAAACTTTTTTTTATTATTATTAAGCAGAATCATAATGCCCTGTGAGCCTGTGCTGTTGTGTGGTAAATGGGGAAAAAGTGTTGTGGCACTTCTACATTCTTATAGTTTGACCTGTACATTAACTACATCGATTAATGACTCTAGACATGCTTGCACAGATGTGAATGAACAGGACTGGCTATCTGCTAGGCTAAGTACAGAGCATGAGCACTGGTTGTCATCAGAAGTTCTTTTTTATACTTTTTTTACCACTATACAAATATAATTGATTAATAAAGAAAAAACATTCTAGTTCCTCAAAGAGGGCAAAGGCTTTGTGTGGATGTAGGGGGTGGTTTGTTTATTCTAATTTGTGGTTCAGGTATGGTTAAGAAACGGTGTTTTGCCTGCCTTTCTATGTCTTTCCAACTGGAAGAATATTTAATTCTGTACTTAGGGTAGCTAAGCAGTCAACTTGCCTATTTAGAGAATACTGTCCTAATTCTGCAGAGGTTGGATAGCCTTGATGTTCCCTTCTAGGTATGTTTTAAAGTGCAGAAATTAAAACTTAAAGGCATTTAGATTGCATCTGCTTGAGCAGCTGCCTTTTCTGCGTGATCCAACGTGACAGTCAAGTTCAGCTGGTCACACTGTGGTAACAGTTCTTGACTGTAAATGTCTGGGGGCTGCTGGAGGGCTTTTCTCTTGGGGGATGGTGGAGCCGGCTCCTTCCTCTTTTGACACATTTGGAATCAGTTGACCTTCCAGTGATAGCCCGTTTTTTCACTTCACCTTTTGTCTGCAGCAATCAACTTGTATTAAAGATAAGTTGAGAATTAAAATCACATCTTTACACTAAATGAGGGAACAATACAAAATTAAAGGTTTAATAAAGTCATTTGTTTCATGACATAAGTCTTCATCAGTGGTGATCATGGAGGTCTGCATTTTTCCCCTGTTTGTGTTTTTATTTTAGCCTTAGAGTCATAACTTCATTGGAAGACAGCTTGAAGCTATTGGTATGTTTCGTCTTGCCCTGCTGCTTATTGAGAAGATGTGGGATGTATTATATCGCTAACAATCCCATCCTTTCCCTGTGGTGATCTTGTAGGGAATTTGAATTAGAATACTGATAGGAATTCAATTAGAATTTGGCCACTAATGAAAAGAAAAGAGAAGAAGCTTAAATGTCATGTATTGTCCCTGCTTTTACCTGCCCTGCTCTTTGGGAGGGTGGTCTTCGAGGTCTTGAGGGAATTTGAATCAAGAAGTGGCCAGCCTGAGAAAACATATCCCTGTTGTTCGTACTGCACAGCTGTAGGGTTTCTGCTGCTTGCCATGTGACTCCTGTAAAAACTGCGCTTCCCAGTGCCAATTCTGGTTCTGGAAGCTCTGTAATGGGACACCTCTTAAAAGTGGTTAGGTAATGAGACAGAATCCCTCAGCACTTTCCAGTTTCTCATCCTTGGAAGAGAGAAGTTGAAGTTGGCTATTTTAACTTCTTTCTGATTTATTTATGTGCTGAATCCATTTTCTTGGTGGGAACGCATATTGCATTCTGGCATTGCTACTTCACATATGGCTCAGGAGGCTCAGATCAGGTTCCTGAACATGGAATTAATCTCATTCTCTGGTTATTTCTGCATCCCTTCCCTCATCCTGTACAGTATCAGATCAATGCCAGGTTTCCACTGGATTAAACCTAAGAAGAATCTAATAATATTAATCTTACCTCCCAACTTTCTATATTAAGAATGTTGAGTAGTGTTTTGGGATCTCATTTCTAGAAAATGAGAGACAGCAAGTGGAATAACAGATTATTAAATGGTAATAGTTTATGGTTATTAGAGAGCTTTTGGGTGTTTTTTAAAGTAAATTTAAGTAATGTTATTTATTTTCTTCTCAAAGTAGTTCCTTGCTGAAATAGCATTCTGTGTACTGGCAATTGCCCTCACAGTAAAACCTTAGAAAGAATTTTTTATTAATGAATATTTATTTGTTTGAAATATTTAACAGATGAACAGTGGTGAGACTGCTAAAAGAGGAGGTGAGTTTTTCCATTTAACTGCATCATCAGTATTTCCCAGAAGTATTGTGGGGCTCCTTTTTGAAGATTTAAGCATTACATTGATACACAGATATACGTAGAAGTGTAGCTACTTGACTCTTTTTTATCAAACTGCTGAATCACTCTTGTCTACTTTGGCAATTTTAGACACTCAAATGAGAGGCTTAAAAATATTGAAGATTTAATCTACCAAGATTGCTTTTAAATCCCGTTTCCTTCTTGGCTGCTGTAGCAGATTCCAAACATGACTTCTCTACATTTGTGAGCTCTATACGTCTGTTAACTGTTTACGTGCAAAAATGTATGGGTACAGATTTTGTGATAACACAACATCGGTCAATTATAATCACAGCAGGTGCTGCCTTGTCCCTCCCTGCTTATCCAAGAAGATAGATCCGTGTGAAACAGTATTTGATCTGAAGCAGGTGACTATATAATTGTGTTGCTTATCTGATTATAGAAATATAATCGATCTGGTTATAGAAAGTTTGGATGCTTTGCTGCAGAGGATGGGCAGTTCTGCAGTTTACGTCCTTTTGCTGATGTCAGCGGTGCTACCTTCTGTCTGACTGGGATGCCTCTGTTGTTCCTAATGGGTTACTGGTTTTGACATCATTGAAGCAACAGTTGAGCAGTGCATTAACATGCCTATTCATAGAATCATAGAATCACAAGGTTGGAAAAGACCCACCGGATCATCGAGTCCAACCATCCCTATCAAATATTAAACCATACCCCTCCCCTGTCTTTATTGTATTTGTCTTTAAGCTTGGATGTGTGATAGAGCAAACCAACTCGGCATCAAGGAATCACAGTGGTTTCCTACATGATTCTGAATCTTCCTTTCCTGTAATGGAGGAGAGAATTTACCCTAGTAAAGAGCAGTGGTAGTGTAGTCTATCCTCACTTTCAACACCTTTTAGTTGTGATAAATGTCTGTGAAAACTGTGAGGCTGATTGTCTGGACAAATACCAGTTTTAATGGCACACATAGTTAATGGTCTGCTTTTATGGGAAAAAAAAATGCCTTCAGAATCACAGTGTGAAAAATAATTCACAAAAAATGTAATAGATAGAGGGAGAGGAGCTTCTGAGAAATACTCATAGTAGGACATTTCTCTCCGCTAGGTCTCTGGGTTTGCAGTGTAAAGCTCCTGTGGGTGCTGCTCAAAATGCCTACCTGTGCAGGGAAACCTCTTTGTCAGAAAGTGTTTTGGCTGCCTCCTTGCTGTGTGTCTCTTGAGATGCCAGATGTTTATGTAACAGAAGTGGGAGCTGAAGGACTTGAAACTCTCAGGTTTCCAGCTTAGGTTTCTAGCTCGCTATCAGGGCGATAAAACTTCTTCCTTTGCTCTGCAGCTGTCAAGATTTTAATTTTCATTTGTAGTGTTCCACTGACATAAAAATATAACGTAAATATAGTATCGAAATCCATGATGGATTTATAGTTGTCACTGCTTTTTATGGTCTTAGTCATCACTCCATTTCTTAGCTGCTTCAAAAGGGCACCACTAAAAATTGATGCTATTATTTTTCCCTTCATATGTGACTCTTGTTCTGAGGCATTACTGCTTGTCCCAGTCTGCCCCCTTCCAGTGGCTGTAACTGTAAGCTAAGCCTTTCTGGTTTTCCAGGGGTTTTATGCAACTGATGTCAGATGCTGGGAATTTGCACTGTGCTGTTAGCCCTCTTGGTCACTCCCTCTATTTCATCGGGCCCATATCTTTGGGTTTGGTGGTCCTTTTGGAAATGCAGGGCATTTGAGGATGCTCATCATACCATGACCATGGTGCTCATCATACCATGGGAATGGCATTTTGCCTTTGGGTGGTTCAGTCTTGGTGGTTGCACAGCTGTCGTTGCAAGGATGTGGTACTTTCCTCTTTTGAATCACAGTCACCTCCCAGGCAGTAGTAGATTGGAAATAGCAAAATCCTGATCTTGATTTCAATGAGGTTAATGGAATTATTTCTCTTTGATTGCAGGATCTTTTGTTTGAACTGTAAGGTTTTTAAAGAGATAGAAGCATACAAGGATTTAATTGTTCATAGTAGTATTAACGGAGATGATTTGAACCCTACTGTTCAGTATTAGGTAATGAAATGCTTACACTTCAGAACAGTGCAGCACATTTGTGTAACTGTCATGTCACTGAAGTCTGAGTTATTTCAGTGTAAAATTGGTGAGCTTTATCATCGAATCAGGTCATGAATTTCTTACCTTTTTACCGGTTTTGTCGCACAAATATGATAGGATGAAACAAGGCAGTGCCACTCTTGGGAGCAGTATTTTCTGTTTTTTCTTAGCACATCTTTCACTAAAATAACGCTACTAAAGGTACTTGCAGTGACAGGTGTTATTTCAATAACTTTGGGACGAAAATGATTTTGTTTCCCCTTTTTAGTGAATAACTAAAACTGACAGCATTGGAAAAGATTAGAGAAAAGATGAATTTTTTTTCATATTGGTAATCTTATCTAAAGTGAAATGCAGACAATTTGAATAGCACAAGGCTTTAAAGCCTGCATTGCTGGATTGACTCAATGCATTTATTATTAAGCATTGGATGGGAAAAAAGGTTTTGTTGGAAGTATGAAAAGCTTCTCAAACAGATGATTGGAAAGAGATCAAGACTCAGTGATCCCTGCATCAGTCTTGTGACCTGAGTTCTGAATGTCTAAGCTGTAGTGCAGTATTTTAAAGATGTTGCTGAAAAAATGAAAGGAAATTAAAAAGCTTGGGTTTCTTTTGTCACTTAAGAAGGCAAAGTCTTCTGGTTTACTTGCTAGAATAGCAGAGGATGCTGTCAGACTCTGGTATTATGACCAGCTCAGGAGACTGTGGCTAAAATCAGCACTAAGACCACTCTGAAGTAATGGTCATTGTCAAACCCCAGCTGGCAGAATTTGACAGCTGCCACCTGGAAGAAATGTCTGTTGAGCTTTTACATGTTTTCCAGTGATGTGTGTGTTTGCGTCTTCTACCTGTCTCAGGCCATACCCTGAGTGATACATCAAGTGTGGTGACCCATGAAGATCTTTCCTTTGTGCTCATCAAATCACTTAGTGCTAAACATCTGAGAGAAGAGTAGTTCAAAAGGAATAGTAGCAGCATGGCTTCATTTTGGATGATAAATGTGTTGTATGCATTGTGTGAAATTGTTGCTGGGACCTGCCACGCAGAAGGGGAATACAGATGACTCTTTACTGTGTTCCTTGCGCAGTGCTGAATGTATCACACGGAGAGGAAGAACCTGTGCTGATGCAAGAGCTGACCTTGTCAAGGGAGAAGATAGTTTTAAAAATGTATGAATCTTCCTAATGTTTTTATGTAAGAGCATGAGGAAAAACTTAATTGTTCCCAGAACATGACAGTCCATTTAATCTAATAGTTTTTGGCTTTTTTGTTTTTTGTTGTTTGACTTCTGTTGAATTGTGATGCAAGCCCCTCAGTTTCAGTGGTAATTGAACTTTGCCAAAGGAGTTGTGTGGATGCGGCATGCCCATCATCATTATTTAAATATTTACATTACAGCACCCCTTGGGTAGGTGGCAGGTAAAGATACATCTGAAACAAAATACATGGGAATATTTGGGCTGATGGGATAAAAAGACAATTTTAAAGGGGAACTAGGAAGATTTGGCAGGCTGTTTGTGTAAATCACACGTATGAAAATCCAGTTTTTGAACCAAGACATCTTTCTTTAATGGAAAGAAATTGGAAACACTGTAAAATTTTAACTTTACTGTTTCAATACATTTCAACATTAGAAGGGTCTATTTCCTGTAAACTCTGTCGATAGACATTGTTTATGACAGGAACTAATCACTGCAGGCTCTGAATAGGTTGCTGTAATGGACAAGTTTGTACGCATGCCATGGAATGTCATTACATGTTTCATTTGTAACTTTAAAATGTCTTTTATAAGAGGCTCTATTGCTAGTGAAGGCAACCTGGCTCATCAAGGAAAATCTTCCAGTTGCATGCATTATAAATTGCACTTGATTCCCCTCCCTTCTTCTTATACACTTGTACACCAACTACACTGTGTCTGGGATGCGGGGAGTCCTGTCTTGTTTCTTGTATTTAATAACCATGAAGCTCAGATGCCACAGACAACAGCTTTGTAATGTGGAAATCATTGTAGAATTCAAATAAAGAGTGGTTTTGTGCTTTGCAAGCTGTTTGATGTTAATACGCAAAAATTAAAAATCAGTTGGTGGTTTTTGTTTTCCAATTATTGTTAAATGAACTCCTCAGTATAACTCAGAAAGATTTTTTAGGGTTTTTTTTTGCCTCGTTCAAGAGTATTTAATGGAGACTTAAAATAGAGTTATAATTGCAACATAAGACTTCTTATGAAAAGAAAAACCAAACAAAAAAGGCACGAAAATTTTCTCCTCTTAATTCCTGCATGCGCTATTCTGCCTATTTGTTATACTAAGTCTCTGTTCTGAATTCAGTCTAATACCACTAAATTAAAAGGCTGGCTGGTTATATACATTAATAGTAGGTGATTCTCCCCTTCTAGTCCACTCTTGTGAGACCCCACGTGGAATATTGTTTCCAGTTCTGGAATCCCCAGCATAAGAAGGAGATGGAATTGTTGGAGTGGGTCCAGAGGAGGCTACAAAGATAATTGGAATGTTGGAGCACCTCCCGTACGAGGACAGGCTGAGAGAGTTGGGGTTGTTCAGCCTGGAGGAGAGAAGGCTCCCAGGAGATCTTATAGCGACCTTCCAGTACCTGAAGGGGCTACAGGAAAGCTGGGGAGGGACTTTTTCCAAGGGCGTGGAGAGATAACACTAAGAGGAATGGCTTTAAATTTAAGGATGAAGATTTAGGTGAGACATAAAGGAGGAATTCTTCACAATGATCTGGGAAGGGACTCTGGTGACAGGTGTCCCTTCCCATGGCAGGGGGGTTGGAACTGGATGATCTTTAAGTCCTTTCCAATCCAAACCACTCTATAATTAAAAACTGTATATGAATATAATTTAAAATAGTCTTTATTTCTTTGAAAATGTTAATTCTTTACCTAGAGAATTTTTTCATTTATGCTATGTGACATTTTTTATATTTGTTTTTTATTTAAGAAAGCAGTCTGCTTTCTGAGCTGGCATTATTGTCTTTTTACTGTTCATTTATGCCAAGTTTTAAGACGTGGCAGAAAGTCTTAGAAAATGTAATAAAATTATCTGGATGCAGGGGGAGAACATTAGTTTTCCTCACTGCAGCTCCTCTGGAAAGTTTTTCTTTACCGCAGCCTTTATGAGCGTCAGAAGGCGGTTGTTGTACAATGGGGGTACTTCTCCTTTCCCTGGCAGGGCTCCAGAGGGGAGCCATACGTTCATATTCTTCCATGCCTGGTTGAAAGTCAGCTGGAGAAGTTTCAGTCTTCCTGCTAGGCAACGCGGAAAGGTCATCGTGCTGTTTCAGGGGGAGGAATTGAACCCAAGGGTTCACAGTGCCACACATAACGTTGTTCATAAAGGCAGCACTTTGTTTTACAGAACAGGAACAGTTTGTCTTCCCTTTATCTCCACTTTCTTTTCCCCCCCCTTCTATTTTCTGCTGCTTGGTAATGTGCATGCAGAACCTGAAAGTTAGTTTTATGTTATTTAAGTAATTCTGTTTGCCTCAGGGCTGCATTGTTCCACTTGGTAGAAGAGTCAACAACAGAGTTGACTTTTAGATGGGCCGTAAGCATGAACAGGGGATAAAAAGAAGGAAAAAAAAAGCGTATCTGTTCTGTAAAAATGATTTAAACGTGTGAGTATTATTTGCTAAGAATACACATTTGCTTGCAGTTTATTAGTTACCAAGTTGTGAATTAGTTCACAAGTGTATTCTACTTGAATAAGCGTGTTTTATCCTAGTTATTTTGAGTGTTTGATACTTTCAATTTCTGTAGTTGTCATACTTATTTTTCCCCCCTTTCTGGCTGAACGCTTTGTGGTTTGCTTAAGAAGAATAGAAAATAATTACTAACACATCAACAGTACATAGTTTTAAGGGAAAGTGGCCTCTGCTGTAATTCTAAATGATTTCCAGATTCAGGAGAATATGCTGTTGCTCTAAATGCTGTGATTCCCTAAATCCTAGCTAAACAACTTTCTGATTGATTCTGTGGGAATGCAGGTGAATCCTTTATCCTTGCTCACTGGATTATCACAGGCTGAGAGAGTTGGGCTTGTTCAGCCTGGAGAAGAAAAGGCTTCAAGGACATTTTATAGTGACCTAGTACCTGAAAGGAGCTACAGGAAAGCTGGAGAGGGACTGTTTACAAAGGCTTGTGGTGATAGGATTACTTTCCTGTTGTTGTTGTTGTTATTATTATTATTACTACTACTACTTTTATTATTATTATTTCATTAATACTGTAGTTTTAGTTTCCAGCCCACAAATCTTTTTCCTCTCTTTTCTCTTTCCCCTTTCCCTGGGGCTGTGGGGGAAGGAATTTGGGAGTCCAACTGCATGGTTTTAGCTGCCGAATTTAGCTGAGGCTAAAATATAACAAGATGAAATGAATTCTCACTTAGGAGACTGAGATTCAGGGAGGATGCTCGAGTAATGTAGATTCCCTGTCAGTACAAATCCTGATTACCCTTGGCTGCCCTGCTCCTGGCTGGGGAGGTGGGATGGGTGCTGGCTGCCAGACCCTGCCCTGATGGACTCCTCCATGAGGAGCACGCGATGTCCCCAGCACCCAGGTTGCTGATGACTCCAGCTGCACCCTCAGTTGAAAAAAAATAAACCCCAGCCCCCCAAACCAGGACCTTCTCCCCCAAATTTCTTTTCTCTGCAGTGTTGTTGGACAGGCAATGGCAAGCACAAAAATATTGCAGTAGTCACCTAGATTCCCTCTTTGTTTTGCTCAGAGATGGATGTGATCGTTCAAATGGTTCCTATCCTTTCTCATGCCCCTTCCTGGCACCAAGATAAAATAATTTCTCCTTGGTCTACTTCAACCAGAACAGGTTTGCATTTGTTCTGATTTCTTCTGTCAGGCATTATCTGCCTTCCAGCTGCATTGAGACAAGATCACTTGAACCTTTCACTCTTGGGTCGTTTGTTCACCCCATCAGTCCTGGACCTTGAGTCGGGCCATTACATTTTACTCTTTTGTGCCTGGCACGGGAGATGGGAGTTGACAGACTGCTACCTGAGTCATGCTACAGACGCCGTGTGTCGGTATGGTGCTAATTCTCTTCATGGTGAGAACCAGGGGAAGCAACAGCAGAAGCCTTGCCCTCACAAAGGCTGTTTTCATGGGTAGAAAAGCCTAAGAGAACAGTAACTTGTGCTGACAGATGCAGTTACAGAATAAAAGCTATTGAAAATGGCAAAGTGTTAGTGAGTTCTGCATGGAGGAGATCTGGGTTTGGAGAGCTCGAGTGACTTCAGTCATTATAAGTTAAGCTTTTGAGGCAAAGGAGGAATATAAATAAATTGATTTCTTTACTAATAGTAAGCGCTGCTGCTGCAGTGTTCAATAGCAGTGTGTGTAGCCAGATGATGTTCTGTTGCAAAGAACTAAAATTCAGAGATCAAATTAACCTGCCATAACCACTTAAACAATTGACAAAACAATTGGGGAATATTTGCTCTCAAAATGAGGAAAAAGAAAAATTAACTTTGTGCTGCCACTAATTAATGGGGGGACGGGTAAGGAAGGCACACAAGGCCAGAGGGATGAGAAGAGCTGCAATAGTAGGTGGAGAAAGAGCTTTGGAGAAACCCTGGAAGCTGAGCCCAAGAATACTTGGTCTGCACTCAGTTTTTCTGTCCCAAAATACATTGACACTGCAGACACTGTGTCATCCTCNGGGGCCTCGGCACAGAGGAATCATTATCCAGTCCTCCTTGCTGGATTGCCTCCCACCCCAAGGAGCGACCCAGCTGTGACCCAGACTCTGAACACTTGTGTGTAGATTTAATTTTCAGCGTTACATCATTTCAACCAGCATCTCACTTCTTTGCTCACTGTTGTGCTATGTGGCTTACCTGGAGGTAAGGGAAGAAGAGGAAGAACATATCCCAAGTATTAGGACATATAAGTTTAGTTTAAAAGGATACACGCAGCCACTTTGACTCTGCATTCTTGTGAGGTGAAATGAGTGAGACACCAGTAAATGGAGAGAAATGGACAGAAAATATGATAGAGGTTTCAAATCCTACAGGATGTCGAAAGGAAGAGGGTTATTTAAGAAGTAATGACACAAACTGCTTACAAATGTCTCTGTTAAAAAAGGCATTAGAATCATAGAATTGTTTGGGTTGGAAGGGACCTTAAAGCCCATCCAGTTCCAAGACTCCTGCCATGGGCAGGGACACATCCCACCAGACCAGGCTGCTCAAAGCCCCGTCCATCCTGGCCTTGAACACCTCCAGGGACGGGGCAGCCACAGCTTTCCTGGGCAACCTGTGCCAGTGCCTCACCACTCCCATTATGAAGAATTTCTTCCTAATGTCTAAGCTCAATCTTCTTCCTTTCAATTTAAAGCCATTCCCCCTTGTCCTGTCACTCCATGCCCTTGTAAAAAGTCCCTTCTCAGCTTTCCTGTAGCTCCTTCAGGTACTGGAAGCTGCTCTAAGGTCTCCTCAGAGCCTTCTCTTCTCCTGGCTGGATAACTCCAGCTCTGTCAGCCTGTAGTTCAGATGATTTGTTCTTGGTTCCCAGGCAGTGTGGACCTTGTTGGTGCATTTGAAATGAGTGAGGGTGGGTGTACGGCTGAGCTGCAGCCCTCTGTCACATTTGCTCTCCAAAACAGTTAATTTTTTTTGTTTATGAGCCTTGCACTGTAGTTACTAGGATGATAAAATTCTGTGCTATAGTTACTGTTGGAGGGACAGGTTCTTTGGGAATATTTTTTCTGGAGAAGGGGCTTTATATGCATGTCCTACTACCCTTCTGGCACATGGGACAGGGTTTGGAAGCGAAATTGTGACACATCCTTTGGCCAAAGATAAAATGATGAATGGAACACACTGCTCCTACTCCAACAGATGCATGGAGAAAGATGGGGGCATCCTCACCAGCCATGGCCTTAGTACAGAATTTGAATTTGGATCGGCCATTGTTGAAACATTGATGGGGAAGGAAATGGCCAAAGAGCCCAGACATGTCTAGGAATGTAGTTCAACACAACTTCTGCCTAGAATCTCACACTGTTCTTCTGAAGTGTGAGAAGGCGCTCAAGCACTGGAACAATCTCCCTAGGGCATCAGTCATGGCCCCAAGCTCATTGATGTTCAGGAAGCATTTGGACAGTGCTCTTAGATGCATGGTTTGACTTCCAGGTTACCCTGTGCAGAGTCAGGGGTTGCACTTGATGATCCTTGTGTGTCTCTTGCAACTCAGGATTTTCTGTGATGCTATATTTCTCTCCTGTGACCCCATCGCATAACAACCTGGAACTTTATAAAATAAATGTATGTATTTATTAAATATGAAATGCTATCAATATATAATATATCCACTTGGGCAGACATTGTGTTGCATCATCTTGCTTTGCTTTCTGTATTCACTTGAAATGGACTGAGTGGTACAGGGAGAAGTACAAATGAGGCTGTAAGATTATTTTAATTTACTTCCTTTACACTTTTCTTTGTGGGGACTTTAATTTAAAACAGTTCTTGCTGAAGTGTTGCCTAAAGATAGAGAAAGAAAAAAAATTGCTGTTTGCGGCAGCCGTTCTTGCATGTTTGAGTAGAATGGAAGACGATCAGTGACTACCAAAAACAAACAAATGAAGAAATGCAATAAATATATTGTTATCCTGCGCCTGTCTTTGTCTTCTAACTTTCCCTTGCCCCACTTAGTTGTGTGAAGAAAGAAAAGTGAAATGCAAGCTGTGCAAGCCCAGGGCTCGGTGGAGTGAAGAGGCAGATGCAGCCAAGTTAGAGTTGGACTCGATGATCCGATGAGTCTTTTCCAACCTGGTCATTCTATGATTCTATGTTTCTAAGTTTTGCCATCAGGGTACAGAACAAACTGCTGATCTGGTGCCCACCAGCCTGAACAGAGGACACCCTGTCTGCAGAGAACTATGTGAATAGCTTTGGTAGCTTTGTTGTTACTCTGTTTCATAGAAAAATACTTAGTTTCAACTTCAATGCCAGATAGATATTTTTCTGTGTCTTCACAGAATACTGTGAGAACATTTAATGTGGCCACTAGCTCATACTCCACTGTACTGAGAGTTCCCTAAATATGCACTGCTAAGGACCAATGTCTTTGTCACTGCATTTCATGTATCATCCCTTTATTTCTGGTTTAAGTTTAAGAGTTCCTTATAAATTTATTTTTAAGGGGATTTATTTTGAATGTGGGTGTGTTTGTGTATTTTTAATTTTCCTTCCTGAGGTAGCCCCTTTGAGCAAGACCTGAGCTTCTGTTTGCTGTTGGTAACAGTGACTCATCTATGTTATTTTTATCATTGCAAACATAAATGTATTTTTTTTCAAGTGGTCCTTAATTTTCTTTTCCTATGGTTGAATTTTTCACTTTATTTACCATAAATGTGGAATTCTAGGTTATATATCTATAACCCAACAGGCTGCCTAGGCTTGAATGTTTGAACAATTGCTATTGTTGTGTTGTAACTGGAGCTGTTAATGTAGGGTGACATTCTTGCCCTTTATTAGTCAGTTGGCTTTGTGCAGCTGTTCCCAGATGGATTTGGGAAGACAAGATCCATCACACCTACAGTGCCCATGTGTCCCTGAAAACAAGGAATGTCTCTGGTCTAGGCTTGTGATTAAAAAAAGTCATATCCTTAAAACTCATGGGCAGATCTGTGCTTGTAAACACATCCAGGATCCTGTTGGTTTGCTTCACATCTTCACCGGACTGACAGAACCAAAGAATTAAAGACAGACTTGGTTTTGCATGTTTTAACCTCCCCTATGAACACTGTCAGAGCCGATCTTAAAAAAATTTTTCCTTCATAAATAATGATATTTTCACAGAAGCTAGAACTTCCACTGCGGCTACCATGCTAAATAATGCTCTGCAAAATCCAGGGTTTTCTGAATAATCTTCCTCTCTCTTAGAAACAGTGGCATGTATCCCTCGGGGGTTTTGGAAGCAGCCCTCACCACTGCATAATTGGTGAAAGAAGGTACTGATCTTCCATGGAGACTGGTCTCTCTAATCCTGCCTTTAAGCTGTGTAATGTTACTAAATATTGTATTTTTGCCTTTTTTTTTTTTTTTGTGATGGTGTACAACCTCAGAAAGCTATTAGCCTATAAAACATTTGCCTCTGCAGAGATAATAGTGCCAGGCCTGCTTGTTACAGAGCTTTTTGATGCTTTACCTTTTGAAGGCTAATATTCAATAATCTTCTCTAGTCATAACAGTGTAGCACTTTGAAAAATCTCTTTTAGCACAATCGTTCTGGACTTTTGATTGAAAGATCTTGTCCTGCTCACTGGTTTGTAAGTCACGGACCATTGCTACAGTGTCTGCTCCTTGTTTCAAGTTTACTGTCTGTGTAACTATGCATCAAGGATTCCTTCAGGAGACTCACAGAAATTGATACTCCTTGTGGTAAACCAGGTGGAAGGAATGCATAGTTCCATCCTGGGCCAAGGCCGGGTCCAGAAGATCTCCATGTTGGGGATTTACTGGGTCACGTCTGTATGTGATTAATGGAGCATCCTTGCCAAAGGCAATTGTCATTCATAGAATCGTGGAATTATAGAATCATAGAATGGTTTGGGTTGAAAGGGACCTTAAAGATCATCTAGTTCCACCCCCTGCCATGGGCAGGGACACCTCCCATTAATCAGGTTGCCCAAGGCCCCATCCAGCCTGTCCTTGAACACCCCCAGGGATGGGGCAGCCACAACTTCCCTGGGCAGCCTGGGCCAGTGTGTCACCACTCTCATCATGAAGAAATTCTTCCTTATGTCAGGCCTAAATCTGCTCCTCCCCAGTTTATACCCATTACCCCTCTTCCTGCCACTACAAACCTCATTATTTTTTATTAGCAGAAATTCTTGCTGATTTTCTAGGGGATATTTAATCAGTTCTATTATATTTCTCTGTAGCTGTACCTTATGTGAAAGATTACGCATTTCATGGAGTTGAATTCACTGCAGCAATGTGTAGAACAAAATGGGTTTTAACAAATCCCCCGTCAGCTGAAAAGAAACTTCTCTTCACCTCAAGCTGTAGTTGCACTGCTTCTGCAGTACTGCAAAATCAAGTAGTTCCCATCGTGTCAGCGTCTTGTGACTGGGCAGACTGTATCTTATTTCGTTACAGTAATTTCAGACAGTAATTCATTTGATCCTTTTATCTCAGGCAGTAACCAGTTGAGGCTTACAAGCCAAGCTTTGGGCTTCTGGCTCTTTTTTTTTTTTTGAAAAAAAAAAAAGAAAAAAAAAGCTCTTCCATTTAAAGGACCAGGAGACTTCTAAGGACTCTCCTAGGTGGCATCTGAGCTTGCTTTTATTGAGGTAGGTTGGGTAATAGAGCAATTCAGCTAGGGAGCTTGGTGCTTCGTGGTTGACTGACGTGACTGGATACAACGGCCCGACCTCCTTTGTGCCCACCACCTCCAGATAGATTCACCTTGGCCATGTCTGCAAGCTGCAAACCAGCTGTTTTGGCCTAACAAACTCCCTTGGGTGGTGGTGTTGTCTTAAAAGAGGAGACTTTGATTTGTCCCTAAATACCATGGTGACATAGGAGAGAGCAAAGCTATATCGGACCTGCCCAATCCAGTCCTCATTCTGTTAACCTCCAGTGAAGGTTGCTCTTGATTCTGGAGTGAGGTGAGGCGTGGTGTCTGGCTCTACCACTCTGGGTGGCTTTGTCCATCTGCTGTCTTAGGGACGTGTTTCCTTCTAGTTTGAATAACAACAGTGTAGGTGAGAAGGCGAATCACCTCCATGACTGAATGCTTAGGTCTGTTTCCTTTAGCATGATTCCTGCTGTGGGTTCTTCTGAGATCCCCTTTCCTCTTCTGTGACTGTTCCTGTCACCTGGCTTCTTTTCATGAGTTCTGTCACATGATCTCGTGCATCAGGGACCTTCCTTGACCAGGCGCTTGGCTGGTGCAAGATTTTTGGTCATGGGCTGACCAAAGATTGTGAGGGTTCATGATTTTTCTTACTTAGCATTAAGATTTCTGGTTTTATGATGTTAAATCTCTGTGTACAAAGCCCCTATCATGCAATAATAATAAAATAAATTTAAAAAATGCTATTAGAACATAATCTGTTTATAGTCCAGTAATTTTTGCAAAGACTAAAAATACATCCTAACTTGGACAGCGGCAAGTTTTGGTCTGGCACCCCCGGTGGTGGTAATTAATCCCTCTGCCTGGGACAGGCAGGTGGAATGTCACTCAGCCTGCTCCGCTTACTGTCATCCTGTCTCTGTTGCGCTGGCCTCTCTGTCTCAGAGTATGTCAGATTTCTTGAGGTTGTGTTTAGTCTCCCCTTGCAGCAAAAATCTCCTCCTTTGGAGGTCTTTGGAGATTTAGAGGGAACCAGGCAAATATAGAATGTTTTGTTCTGGAATAACTCAGTGGCTGTGTTAGTGGCGTTTTTGTAGTCGTGTTACAGATCAGTCTGTATTCTAACCTCATGTTCTTCCCAGGACTCAGAGTTTTCTGAAATTTGTGTGTTCTAGTTAATGTTTTTTCATGATTTCTCTCTACTAACAAAGTAATTTTTGTCTGTAAACTTGAAGAATGTTACTTCAGAGTTGCAAGAGAAAACTGTGCTTCTCAGTGTTCTACTGTATTGTTTTCCATCCTCTTTCCATGAGATTAAATTAAATGTAGCACAAATTCGAATTACAGGGCTGAACAAAATCAGCTACCATTGAAGTCAGCACATGCATATTTTTAATCCTGTGAGAACAGAAATTGGCTGTCTAGTTTTTAGTGAATAATTTATGTTTTACTGAGTTGGGAATATAGAGTAAGGCTTTTCAAACATGGGAGTAACACTGTAACAGAAAATTTGGCTACAGAAATCTTTTGATGCCTTTGGGGATGAAAGGATTAATTATTTCAGAGCAAGGGGAGGTGGAGCTTATCAGTGAGCTCAGTCACTTCTGGAATCATAGAGTCATAGAATCACCAAGTTGGAAAAGACCCATCGGATCATTGAGTCCAACCATAAGAGAGGTTGTTGTACAAGGTTGTTGAAGTGTTGTACGAGTGCACACACTTGGTGTTAGAATTCGTGTGAAATCAGAGTACCTTTACACTTCTGGCTAGGTATCTAAATCCATAAGAAGGACCTTTAGCAGTTCTTTGGTACAGTGGGTTTGGAAGGTTAGCTTGCATTAGCAGGTCTATCAGAAATTTGCACTGGAATTTGTCAAAGTGTCATGGTTTGAGCTGAATTAGTTTCAATTTTCTGTCTCTTAAATAAATCTTGGCTAAGTAACTTAACTTTCTGAAAATTAACTGTGGTTTTGAGACAGTGTTTCTCTCTAGAAGTGAGACCATAGGGCATTGGTATGTAAAATGGCCAATGCCTACATTAATTCCTATAGCAACAAAGGCCATCCTGGAGCTGAGAAAAAGGCTGCACCTGCAGGGAGGAGCAGACAGGACAGGTGACCTCAAACTGACTAACAGAATATTCCATCCCATATACATCCCACTGGCTATAAAACTGAGAGATCACAAGTGTCTTGGCCTCTCCTGCGATGGCTGACATGTAGTAAGGACCTCGTCTGTCTAGGGAAATTTATGGTAAAACTTAAGGGAAATTAACTGTCCTTGGTTTCACTGATCATAGAAGCACATATTTATTAGCTTTGTACAGTTTTTAATAGGGTTAGACTGCCTGAGCAGGGAAGCTGTTGTGATTTTCCTACTCATTTAGAAAACATTACCTCTTATTTGAAAACTCAAATGTTTTCCAGATAGTGCTCTGACTGTTGCAGCAGGATGAGTTGTGAGCAGTGTCACTGAGCAAGAGTTCTTCACGGAGGGAAGCTGAGAAGTGCCAGTACAAAAGTCTCAGAGTAATGCCAGGGACATTCACCCATTATCCAGCTGTAGTCTGAACTCTAACACAATTGTTGCCTGCTCTAAGGCCACCTCAGTTTCACTGGCAGGAGAATCATGCTGGATGAGGAGCTTTGCAGGAGCAGAACGTTGCTGATAGCAGATGCTTCATCTGTATCTGTTCTGCTCTGGAACAGGGTTCCGCTTTCTGCTCATAATGTACCCAGTTTGATTATCATTTTTAGAGCTTGCAGTCGTTTCATTTTTAAACACACAACAAATAAGAACAATTGCCCAATGTACAGCTACTCATTAGCTTTTTGTTAAGATAATTAAATGTTATATTTAAATAATATATTTAAATAAAACACATGGAAAATCCAGCACTTAGCTGTGATTTTACATGCAACTCTTGTGTCATGCCCTGTTGGAATGTTTTGGCATGTTCAGGGCTTTGTATTAACGTTCCTTTTTTGAATCCTTTCTCGCCATGTTTGACCTCTGTGACTATTTTGAAGTTATTATCTGCACCCTTCTTCCTTCCCTGTTTTTTATCCCTTTGGTTGTTCCAGTGGCTTTACCTTGAAGGTAGTCTTCCTCATCCTTCTTTTCCTTACTCCTTTGTGATTGTGATGATCTCTTGTTGGCCTTAATCTCCCATTCAGTATTTCTGGACAGTCTGTTCCATCCTCCTGGCTTCATCTGTTGATGTAGAGAAGCTGATGCACCTGTTGTACCCCATCTTTTTTGTGTCTCTTGTTTGCCTTCCTATTTTCTTGGCTCAAATATGGCCCAAATTAAGTTCCCTGTCATACTGATTTACAGCATTTCTCAAGTTCAGTCACCATTTATCCTATTTTTTGTCCTTGTTGAGAGCACTTAACAGGCACTAAGGCTGAAACATGTGACTCCTCTCTTGGATTCTTATTCTGTAGTTTCAGGCTGCAAAGCCCTTCTGTGAAACCTTGCCTTTCTTTCTGTGCGTGCAGCATAAGCTTTCCTGCAGAGAGGTTGAAGTTTCATACTGATCACCATAGGATCTGTACTTATTCTGCTCCACATACCAAACCTAACCAGTCATTTCAGCACGTTTTCACTAAAATCCTTATCTTCCTGTATTGCTGCCCTGTAATCCTCCTCTTTCACTGGACAAGCTTCTTGTCTTTATCTTCAGTACCACTCGCAGCCCTCTCTGCCCTAACATTTCTCTGCCCTATCTGTGATTTCTCATTCGTTACATTTTCTTGTTCTAACAGTGCCGTTTTCAAAACTCCCTTTCCCTGTTGTTCCTGTATAGCTCTTTATCGGCTACTCTTTATGCATGACAGTGACTTCTGAGAAGTGAACTTCTCCTTGAAGCCTTAAAATCCCCTTCTTTGATGACATTTCCCTTATCTGTGAGGCAACCAGGAGCTGCTGTCCACATGGAGCCATCCTGGTGGACCTTTGAGCATGGGTAAAGGAGGAGAGGGCATGTGCTGGGGTGAGCTTAGAGGTCCCAAACTCTGGGAGATCAGCAGATAGAAGGCACCTCAGCTCCTGCAGCTCTGTCTTGATGCCTGCACTGCAGAGTAAAATCCCAGCATGCTAGCTCTGGTGGTGTAGTTAGATCAGATAGAAAAGAGGCATTTAGGTACTATGTAAGGTTAATTAAGAAATGAGTACCCGCCCTAACATCATCACAAGCTCCTCTGACCCCTTCTTCAATGAGCTTGAGTACTGTCACAGGGCTTGATAAATTGTTTTTGCATTGTTATCATGGGTGATTCAAATGATATTTATATTTTCATAATTTTCATATATTCATATATTTTCGTGTTTCATATATTTTCATACTGTGAATGTGGGAAGGATGCAGATAATTGAATATGTCATTTTAGTTGGTTGTTTGCATGTGGAAATTGTCTTTAAGAAAGTGTGATGTTACTTCAGGGTAATTTTTGTGTGATTAGATTAGCACTGTTATTTCTTTCTCTGTATCCTGAGTGCACAGTTCTTACGTTTATCTTGAGTTTACAGCTTTTGCATTTAACTTCATAGCACCAGTGTAGCCACATAGTGGAATTATGTGGTTTATCTCCTTTATTAGCATTGGCAGAGTGCTTGTTTCCTAAAAAGCAGAAATTTTGTGATCATACCAAGACTTATACAAACCTTTCACAGCACTCTCTGAAAGTTAAAGGCAGAGGTCCATTTTAATATAACCTGTGAATATGCACAGTAAATCTTGCATTAAATGTGGAGCTGCAGGAGCTGGTTAGATTTTCAGCAAGTTTACACGCTTTAGACTCTCTGAAATCTAGAATGAGAATTTAAGATAAGAAAAACAATTTGAAGATTGGGCCCACCTGCCTGCCCAGGTAGATTCTCCCCCACACACCGCCTAGCATGCTGTTTCCAGTTGCTTTCCACTGCTTTTCCAAATGTTTGTTCAGTTGTGTGTTATAGCTGGAGCACCTCTGCTATGAGGACAGGCTGAAAGAGTTGGGATTGTTCAGCCTGAGGAAGGGAAACCTCTGGGAAGACCTTAGAGCAGCCTTCCAGTACCTGAAGGGGCTACAAGAAAGCTGGGGAAGGACTTTGCAAAAAAACTTGTAGTGATGGGATGAGGGGGAATGGCTTTAAATTAGAGAGGGGAAGATTTAGATTAGATGCAAGGAGGAAATTCTTCACAAAGGACTGTGGTGAGACATTGGCACAGGTTGCCCAGGGAAGGTGTGGCTGCCCCATCCCTGGAGGTGTTCTAGGCCAGGTTGGATGGGGCTTTGAGCAGCCTGGTCTAGTGGGGAGGTGTCCCTGCCCATGGCAGGGGGTTGGAATTGAATGGGCTTTAAGGTCCCTTCCAACCCAAGCCACTCTATGATTCTATGATTTTATAGCAACACTGTATTTGAAAAGCAGTTACATTTCATTCTCGTCTCATGATTTTCCTGTTTTCCTACTCTACATCATTTTGCACATGTCAACATGACTTTTCGATCAACTGGTTTCTCATTAAATGAGTTGAAAGGTTGCTTTGTCTTTGTGAATTGGATTAAGACTTGGTATTCCTAGTGAAACACAAAATGTATTTGAAACGCTTTGACTCTGACTGTGGGTTTGTTTGGTGATCTAGGGAAGTGTTCAGTGAAATCTCCAAATTGTTATAGGCTTGTTTTAAAAATAAAGTGTGTTCTTTAGGCCAAGTCTTCAAATTAAACTGACTGAAATACTTTAAATACTGTGCTATTACATTGGCTGGAATACCTTTTATTTAACACGTCAATAACTTCTTTTAATGTAAACTGGCATTACGTCTCTGAGAGTCTAGTAGTGGTTTTGCAGTGTGTGTGTTTTCTTTGTCTTCCTGTGACACAGAAAACATCTTGTTAGCTATTTTTACATTTCTTTGTTGTGGGGGAGAATCTTCTATTGTTTGTGAAACCAAAGGGAGAACAAGGGGCGAGTGTGCTGATGGAGATGAATGAGGAGCGATATCGTATAGGTCTGTGGTGTAAACATCAGCTGGTGGGATTGGTTTTTTTAATGCCCAGTCATTCTGATCCTTGTTCTGGTTGTCTTGACTCTGCATGTAAATGGAAATAATCTTCTTTAATGTAAGTCCATTGAAGTGTGTGAAGATGAGAGGGAGAGCAAGACCTAGTGATTTAACCAAATGCACTTCTCTGCCCCTACCCCCTGTTTTCAAGCTGTCTTGACTCTGCTTGCACTTTGTACACTGCATTAAAGTTTCAAGGTCTTAGTTTGTATTGAGGAAATGGCAACGTAAACCATGCTGTTTAGAGGCCATGTGTGTCACATGGAAACATTGCTGCTCTCTCTCCTGTTCTTCATGCTCTGCAGCAGTCTGGAGTTGGTACAGTCACTGCACAGTGTGCAAAGGGAATGTTCTTCTGGGTCATTGTTTCTCCTCTCAGGGCTTTTCCATGCAGTTCTTGGAACATATCTCTCTACTTAATGTGAGAACGGAAAACAGGACTACAAAAGGACTACAAAATCGCTGTTTAGCCACCAAGCTTATCTATCAGAGGGCTGAAGCACCTCTGTTGTGAGGACAGGCTAAAAGAGTTGGGTCTGTTCAGCCTGGAGAGGAGAAGACTCTGGGGAGACCTTATAGCAGCCTTCCAGTACCTGAAGGGGCTACAGGAAAGCTGAGGAGAGCAGAGAGTGATAGGGCAAGGGGAAGGTCTTTAAGTTGTAAGGGGGAAGATTTAGATTGGACATTAGGAAGAAATTCTTTGTGATGGGGGTAGTGTGGCACTGGCCCAGGTTGCCCAGGGAAGCTGTGGCTGCCCCATCCCTGGAGGTGTTCAGGGCCAGGATGGGGCTTGGAGCAGCGTGGTCTAGTGGTAGGTGTCCCTACCCATGGCAGAGGGATGGAACTGGATGATCTTTAAGGTTACTCTAAACTCAAACCATTCTACAATTCTATGATTCTCAGTCTCCACTGACTTCTTGGGACTTGGGGAAAAGGACGGCAGTTTTCTTAGTGCAGTGCTGCTTCTTGCTGTGACCTGAGTTTGCCTTTTGCTGGTTGGTTAGGCACATCTTTCCAGTATAGGATTTCTGTTAAAATATGCTTCAACATTTAAAAATGTATAAGCTGACATCTGGCGTTATAGAAACCCATTTTTAATGGAATCAAAACTTGTTGATGTCAAACTAAAATAATACACCAAATGTTTGAAATCTAATCGAGGTAGTGATGTAGAAAGGTGATACAGCCGTGACTGAGAGGTGCTATGATACGCCTCACAGAAGTGCAGTGTCTGCTGAGATAATATTTTGGACAAGTGTAGGTTTTACGCGTCTTGATAGCTGGATGTGACTTTTTCACATGTGACTTCTCTCATTAGAAAAGGCAGAAATCAAATAATACTGAAAACTAAGTCACATTGGAAAAGAAGTAGTTTTCACTGATGCTCATTACTGTCTGTGGAGTTCTGCTTTGTTGGACTGTTTGTAATAGTGTTAAGCATCTGTCCTGCTATAGGACTTGAGGGAAAAGGCTGCACAGGAGGAAATGTATGAGAAGGTCATTGAGCTTTTGGAATCTTCTTCACAGGTTGTCATACTGGTGCCCAGGAGTGATTGCTCTGGTCAGGGAAGAATCAGATATTGAGATCTGTAGCACTACATAGGACATACTTTCTATAAGACTTCAGTTAATCTGCATTGGTTACTTTTGGGTTTTTTAAAGCCGAAATAAGGAAGTTAAATGCTGTGTCACATTTTTTTTCCCCTTTAACTGGAATGAATCTATGTGTAAATGCTATTATTTCATTATAGTTCTTCTCTGTTAGTGTCAGTGGTTGACTCCTTCTTTTATACTTCAACTGTAAGGGGCCAGTACCCTTGTTTCATTTGTGTTTCTAACCCTTTTGGAACACTCATTGCCGGGACTGGAATACACTACAAAAATGCTTTCTGTGCTTATCTCATGTATCATTTCTGATTAAGTGTGACTTAGTCACTTAATACAATAATATTACAAAGTGCTGGCTGACTGAGGTCTTATGAATACTAAGGGATTCCTTCACGTTCCTCTTGATTTTGGTGTGTGTGCACACACAAATAATTTAGATATCTGCAAATCGTATCAGGCATAGAGTTATTGTTCCAGTAGTTAAAGATACACGTAACATCTGTGTAGGATGGCAAACCTGGGCAAACCTGCAGAGGTTTCACGTAGCTGAATTATCCTGATGTGTTTCAGGCATAGGGCAGCTGAATTCTGCTTGAAGTGCAGATAGAAAGTAGAGGCAGAAGAACTGTCTGAGAATTTGATGAGTGCAGTTTCTTTTTGAGCCAGACGGGTGTGCAGTTAGCAAATTCTTGAATATTTTCAAGGCACAAATCACTTGTTCACTGCCTATTGTGGTTTCACATTTACCACCACGTGTAGGGTTGAGGTGCAATGTGTTGCAGAGTATCAGAAGCCTAAATGGTGAGTCAGTTATTCCAATGGTTTAGGGGTTTTGGTGTGGTTTTATCTGTGTGTGATTTTTTTTTATATTAATTTGATTTTTTTTGAGGTGGTCATAGCTCTCCCTGTCAAAGTCAATGAAAATTTGATGATTGCTTTTTCATCTGAACTATGAATGTTGGTGTTGCAGTCAAAGCTGTCTGACCTTCACACTGTCCTGCATCATCTAACATACCTGGGAAGCAGTTAGTTGGGAAAGGGGGAAGAGTTTAGCCACAGCAGCTTGGTTTTTCATAAAACCAGAGTGCATATTCATGCTTCCATGTGCAGCTAGTTCACTGCAGTTACCCAGAGTAGCTTGTAAGGAGTGCCCAGTGGTCAGCAGGAGCCTGAGGTTTCCCTTGGGGCCAGCAGACAGGTGTACTCAAGCCATGGAGGCAGCTGGAGCTCCCTAGACTCCTGGGAAGTCTTGTCCTCCTGGTTGATTCATGGGCGTTCTGCTAGATCTTTATCTTGTGTGGACTCGGGGGAAATGTGCTTATTTGTTAGCATATAGAATTGGGTCTTTTGTTTAAGAAACAATGCACTGCAGCAACCAGTGTGTGTACAGCTGGAGGGGGTGGTGCAGCTAATGTTACTATTTTATTGTTGGCTCCACATTGAGTCGTGATAAGCCCATCTAATCAAGTAACAGATTGCTTTGGGGATATGAGACTAAATATTGCATTTAATTTTACAGCAGGGTAGCACCCTGTCTTCCAGACAGAGCAATGTACTTTGCAAACCCTTCTACGAGAGCTGATGAGAGAGTAAATAAAACAGCTTACATGTGACTAAAGACTTTTATTTTTATTTTTTAAACCTTTTAATTTTGTTGCACGTATGTTGCTAACATAGCAGAGGAATTAATGCCAGATTTTGTGGTCTATTCTATCTGTTTTGATAAGTAGGCATCAAACAGATTATCATGGTATTTAGTTATGAAGAATTGCAGAGTTCCAAAGATAAGAATCGTTCAAGATCACAACATTTAAACTTTTGTAGTGTTTTAAGTCTTCTCTCCCCAGATTAATCTGCAGTGCTGTTCCTTGCTTCATTTGCAAGGCTGGGAAGCTGCTGAAAGGGCTCCTGCATGAACAAACGTGTATTAAGTAAAACACACATGAAAGGGTGATATCTTTAGATTCTATTTGCAGCTGTTGCAGTCAAGGCAACTTCCTTGGGAAACCCACTGAAGAGATGACTGAATGTAATACAAAAGGGAATGCTGAAGTTTCCCAGTTTATTTTTAGTCTTTGTCGTTTTTAGGATTCCCCACCCCCCTGGCAACTGTTATAAAACTGAGCACTTCTCGGTATTTGGTGCATTTTTATCTGTTGTCAAATTTTGTTCACATTCTGCCTAGGAAATACATTGCTCATTTCTTTAAATAACACTCAGGAAACATTTTGGGTTTCGCAGTTAAATGCATACCCATAGAAATGATTTGGCAAGTAAAATTTGCAGTAGTATTCAGGGAAAGACATAGAAATGAAAATAATCTGTTTGAAAAATATATCAGAGATCCTAAAGTTTGGTTATTTTTATGTCACAAGGGCTGAGCCCTAATGTCGTAGGAGCCAGGAGGTTAGTTGTTAACTTCAATAAGGTCTGAGTTTGGTCTTATTTGATTGTAAATCCAGGAAAGCCACATAATTTCTAGTTCATTCTCAGCTCTTGATGCACATAGTCCACAGCTTAATAAAAACAGAGCGTTAGATTTTAGAATAAATGGGCAAAACTTTTTTTCTGGTTCATCCTTATAATCAGACCAAGTGTATGTGAGACTGTTCACCCCAGTGTGTAAGAAATTTGGTTGCTTTTCAGAGGAGAGGGAACTGAAGTAGAGAGAGACATAAATTCTCCATAGAATAATTATAGCAGGAAAAAAAAAGAGGACACTTATACACAATGGGAAGACCCACACACTTCAGTCTGTAATATTAGAGTTTTAGTTTATTAATTTCTAAGTTTGTCCAATTTAGGGTGCTACATAGGATCAAGGATAATACCTGTTCTTCATAACAGGGGTAGTTTTCACTGAGTCACTGTTACATATGGTCACAAGGCCTACAGGTAATGATGCTTTAAACCCAGCTCTAATTAAGAATACTCCTGGGTGGTATGAAAGCTGGGAGATTACTTGTTAGTAAATTCAATTTATTTAACTTTCCAAACTGGACTTGTTTGAACTGAGATTTTGACCTTCCTAAAGACTTATTTCAGATTGTCATAGTTTCGTTTGATGTCCCCTGGTTCTTAATTAATGAGTGAGAACAGATAATTGCTGTAGACATGGAAGGCATGTGATAAGTTAAGGTTGAGTTTGCAGGAGCAGAGAGCAAAGCCTCTTGGAAAGGTGTCAACACTGACTGTGGAATTCTGTTTGTCCTCAGTTTCTTACATAGTTTTGTGATTCTGAGTGTCATAAAGCAACACTTTTCCCAAGGTATCATAGATTAATTATGCTCCATTTTCTGAGTGCAGTGTTTGAGACACCAAGGTCTAATTTGCAAGAGGGAAACGTATTGTGAAATTAATTTTGTCTTCAGAGCTTGAAAAATATTGAATTAATAGGTTTGGTGCTCTGAATTCAGGAAGAACATAAATTCATTATTCAATAACTGTTCCTTGAATGAGTAGCATCTCTTCTATGCAGTCTCATAAAAAATAATACATGATAATTTAATAAAATATCATAATGAGTATTCCTAAGAAAGTTGTCTTAAAGTTTCATAGCCAGTTTTAAATCTGGTTTGAACTTAATTTTGAGTACTTTACATTGCAGCCTTAGTAATGTTTTTTTAACACAGCCTTATGAATTTAATATAAATAGATATTGTAATAGAAACAATATGTGCAGGAAAACGACTACATTTATGCGTGCATGAAGAATCATGCACATCCAGGCTTTTGTGAATACCTGGACAAATGTAGAAAAACCTGTTGTCTTATCTGGTCATTTAGGTAGGCAAACAAATAGCAGCAGAGAAATATGTGTAACTAAGCGACGCAAAAAGCTACCTAAGACACAGAGATATTTTTGCAAGTTCTGTCGCTAGGTGGAGGAACTCCAAACTGATGTTTTCACCATGAGAATGAAGAAACAAACTCAGAAGTTTGCAGCTCATATGGAAAACAGAGAGGTTCTGTACTCCTGTGTTCTTTCCACCTTTCCTCATCTCATTGTGGAGATGAGTGTGTTGTTCTGTTCATTCAAGCTGGTGGCATGTGGTACAGTTTCTCAGAGATGGTTTCAGGTTGCCTTAATGCAGAGAGGATCGCTCAGCAGCTTCTCTGCATGAGCGTGTTCAAGAGTTGTCAATGCCACATGTCCCCTTTGGTGTAATCCTGGTAGCAAGTCTGTCTTTCCGAGTAACCACTCCGGTTTGCAGACAGCATGATCCATGCAAACCATAGGAATGTGTGGAAAGAGGCATTTGTGTTAGAAGGATCTGACTTCTGAATTTGTCATTGGAATTGAGGAGTGACAAGAACACACAATGAGATGCCTTCCTTGTGCTAACAGCTTTTTAAGTCCATTGTTTCTAATCTGAGCCGCTTCAGTTGCATGGTACCTGCTGTGTTGTAGGATAGGTTTGTAGAGTAGATGGCAGTCTATTAAGACTGGAGACGTTTTGATGCTGTACTTACCAGGCATATAAAGCAAAAGAGGCTTCCAGTTTATGTCTGATGAATCAGACAAATGTCTTCAATATGTGGCTGTGATAACAGGTAAAAGCAGAGAAGGTCAAGTTGATTTATTGAGGATTTATCGTGATGATCTACGGATCAGATAAGCTAGGAAGATGTGTTTTCTTTATACAGCTTCTGGCTCACCTGCATTCTTGCAGGTAGAAGGTTTTCCTCTACTACCGGTAGAGGAAAAAACAAACCCCAGACTTCCTGGTTCAAAAAGCTCAGCGTTTGTACTCAAATGTTTATTAATGCACTTGAAAGTTCAAACTAAAGAAACACAGATGCTCAATTTACATTGTAGGGTGAGTTTGAAATCCATAGAGCTCGCAGTTGTGCTTGCTGTGACAGCAGACGGGTTCTTGGCTCCTGTTTTTTTAAAAAAGGGAGTTGCTGCTTTCTGTCAGCTGGGAGAAGCCCTGGTCACTCCTTGGTTCTCCCTTCCCTGAAAAGCAAAGGAACTCTGAGGTTTTGAAGGGAAGAATGAGACAGTTTGGGGAAGATGAAAAGGACCGGAGGTCAAAGCTGGTGGAAGCAATGTGCTGCATGGGTCAGTAACGCGGGCTGGCAGCATGGCAGGGCTCCTTCCGAGAGAGCTGAGCTCTCGCTGGGAGAAGACTCTCTCAGGAGGCTTCCAGTGGGTTTCCTTCCGTAGTTTGCCATTTCTTTCCTTGTCAGCTGCCTGTTTTCCATTTCATTTAGGGATCTGGTTTGGTATGTTCTGCTCTGAGCTCAAACACGCTGAATGCTGTTGCGCTGTTTTATCCTCCTGGTTCGCATTTGGGTTTTTGATTACAAATCACAGTTGTGGTGTGTTGGTGTTAGTTTTTTTCTTTCTCTTTAATTCTGGTGTTTTTCACAGCATGACAGGTGACACTTTTCGTCCTCATGACATATTTGTGTCAGGTACAGAGTTTTTCTGTGAGTCTGTGTGTGTAGTCAGCATCACTTCATTTATGTATGTTGGCATTACAACTGAAGATTTAATTGAAATTAACAATCACTTCATGTTCCAACAAGGTACAAGGAAGTGGATTTCTTTAATTTTTATTTATTTTTCTTTTTTTCACTGTAGTCACAGTAACATTTCCTGAAGTATAAACTTTTCTGGTAGTTAGGCAAAACCATCTGAGGTTACCTTAGGAAAAAAGACCTACTGTACACTTGTGGGCTGGAAATTTAAATTCTACTCTTGGAAAAAACTTGTCTTCCTTTTAAAACAGCGACTCATATTGAAACAGTTACAAATGAAAGTATTTCTGGATTTCTTTTATTTCTGAGATTTTCTGTTTTCTACATCTACCAAACTGGAACTTCTACCTTATTAAGATAAACAACTTATGCTGGAAATCTTGTCTTGCTAGATGAAGGCTATAGGGAAATGTGTATCTCGCAGAAGGTTTTCTTAATCTGCCAGACTTTTAGCTCCATTAGTACTGCTTTGCTATTTAGTTTGACTCTTGCTCCTCTTATTTTTTAGAATAAGAGTTGTGTGGAGTGGGGAAAAAGCGTATGCCAGAATCTTGGAGTATCCTAATTTACAGGGAAAAGGCATTTAGGGAACAGCAACTGTTCTGTACAGAGACGAATGTACACATATGTTACGCATGCAACCTGAAGAATTCCTTGCTGCTGTAAACTGTAGCTGCAAAAGTTACAGGTGCGTTAAAAAAGGATTGAAAAAAATGTCAGAAAACAGTGTATCTATGACTCTTCAGTGCAAAGAGATGTATAAGCATGTAGAAAGTGTGAGTCACATAAGGGAGGAGTACGGAAAAGCTTCACAGGCTTTTGCTTGTCTTGTTTTGCATTTATTTCTGAATACTCATTTCTCACTATTGTTAGGAGCAACCTATAGTGCCTAGTTTGGCCCAGGATGGGCTCTTGCGTAGTCTCAAGGTGTTTTAAAAGACCTCAGTATCATACCAGAGACTTGGAAGTTGAACATGGACCTGGCATAAATTTTTGTTTATTTTATTACTTATGTTGCCTTTGACTAATCTGAAACCAGCATTTTTTAGTAAAGAAAATACAGGATCTGATTCAGTCTTCTAGTGGTGGCAGTAGCTGCGGAAGAGGTCTTGTTTTGCTACCTGAGCTTCTCAGCCACACGGCAAATTGCCTGAGTCAATGAAACAGCTGTAGTTTTGTTGTACTGGGTCTTAAGGGATATTGCTATTTCAGGCTTGCACAGATGGTCCCGGTCCTAATGCACTGTGACTCCTGCTCCAGGGAGCTCTGGGACTGCAAACGGGCTCTGTAGCAGTTGTGCTGGCCAGTGACCACGCATCGGGTTGTGGAGATAACTTCACCCTGGCTCTGGAGGGGCAGTCAGCGTTTATCTACTGCAGCTCACTAGAATACATGTATATACTTCCCTTCCACAAGTGGGATGCTTTCTTACCACAAGCCTATTGCTTTTATTGTTTCTAATCAATATTTTTTTGATGCTAACAGCTGCATAAGGGAGCAGACTGCTGGTGGTGGCTGGGTCCCATCTCTGTGTCAGTGGACATCCCTGTTTATAGAGGATTAAAAGAGAGTTCTTTCTCTGATTGGAGGTGTAGCTTACCCTCCTATTTTGGAACAAGGATGATATTCCAATCAAAAGCATAGTGATTAAAAAACCAGCTTTCGTATTCTAAGAAATTTTCTATTGCGAGATACTTAAATTATTAAACTGGATTTTAGAGACTACAAATAGTATTTTTAGCTCTTAAAAGTTCAGGTTGACCTTTTTAGTAATTTTTAGGGAAAAGTTGACTTCTAGGAAGTTATACTGTTGTTAGTAGTGCTTCTATCATATCAGCAGGTCTGTCTTTCTGGAGAAACCTGCAGCTGCTCAAGGAACTTGTTCAGGACATTCTGTGAAGTACTGCAAAAAACATTGGTGTGCTATTATTTTTATTGGATATTTCAGAGCTTTTGCAGACTATTATGGTTTAAAACCTTATTAGAATGCTAATTTTCTATATAAAGCTCTCCATTAAAAATACATCTTCTGCATTATTTATTAGAGCTGTTAAACCCTTTTCTTTTTTCCTCTTTAATTCCAGATGAGCGGGACAAAGTACAGAAGAAGACCTTCACAAAATGGATAAATCAGCATCTCATGAAGGTCAGTTGATATTTCTGTGATGTCTGGATGACTGATTACTACAGCAGTGATTGTGTCTTTTACTAAATGTTTGGTTTTGGGATGCAGCTGCGTTACATGTAATAAGGACGGTCTTAAATTGTGAGATTTATGCATGTACTTTGTCTTTGAAGAGTCACGGGGGAGTTGAAATGCAGCTGTCTGATATCCTAGGGTAATCTGTTTGAATGCTTGAATTTGAAATTAAAATGAGTCAAAAGTTTAAGGGACGTGATTCCTTCCTACAAAGCTTGATTCTTTTCTGGCGTTAGTGTTGTGGCTGTAGTGCCACAGCTAAGGCAAATGGAAGAAAACTTTGAGGACAGGGAAATGACCTTGAGAAGGGTAGCTCTAGGTCATCCCGTGGCATCAGTCTGCTGCTTATGGATTAGAAATAGAGGCTTTCCAGGGACTAAAGTCCCTTTTCAGTATCTTCCTTTCGAATAGCAGTGAACTTTGCCTCAGGGACAGAGCACATCATTTTAACAACATGTACAGCTTATAGTCAACACGGAACTAGAAGCTGTGAGTTCACCTTCACTGCATGGCCATTCAGTTCTAAATTTAATCTGCTGTTTCAGCGCCAGCTGCCTGGTCTAGACACTTCTCTGGAGAAACAGATTATATAATTACTTAACATAGCTTGCTTTAATTCCCCATCCCCCCGATGCTGAATTCATGTAAAAATCACATTAAATAAAAATGTATTTGCAAACTGTCAGAGTTGAGATTTAATCAATATGTGTAATGTTCAGACACTGTTGGAAAGATCTGCCTGCATTTGAATTTAGAGAAAAATACTTTGTTATTTAGGAGGCAACTCAGTTTTCTCTATGCTTTTTGTAACTATTAGAGAAATATATTGGACACTAAAGAAAACCATAATTTCTTCAGGGATGTTTAAAATCAATGTATTTCTCTTTCTTTTGGCTCCTCAGACCTTTAAAAGTTTCAGGATTCTGGTGTCACATCTTTAAAAAATGTGAAACCTATGTAGCTTTTGGAAATGGCCGGATGTAGAGAGCTAAAGGCCTGGATGTGAAGTTGATCCCAATATTGTTTTTTTTCTTAGCAAAGACCTTTCATCCAGAGTGGTCTTCAAGTCCTTCCCACCATAGGGTGGTCCTGACATCTGCCTCTGTGCAGCACACAACCTTTCTGTGGGCAGAGTGAATCTGGAGTCACAGAATGGCTTTTATACCAATAGGTTTTCCATTGTGGATTTGCTAGACCCAAGGGAATCATGCTGTTTAGAAACAGCTGCTCCAGTGACCCTTTCTGTGCAGACACATCCTCACCATAATCCTGAAATACCCCAGTGGCCCCGTGTCCTTGCAGAAGTCTTCCAATTGCTAATGAGAAAAGACAAAAGGCTGTGAACCTGGATTTTACCTCATATTTGCAATATAAGAATTGTATCTGTTGTCCAGTACTTCAGACAAATTAGATTTAAAGAAAAAAAACCATGCAGGAAGATTGCCAGTACTCTGGCAGCAAAATGCAATCTCCAAATTAACTCTCAAGCATTTCTTCTTCTAATCCAGGATAATTGTTACCAGGTTTGTAGGGGCTATAAATCTATATATGTATTAAAGATGCAGTTGTAGTTTTCTTTGGGATTCAGAAAAGCGTATCTGAAGTTTTTCTGAGAGCAATCCTTTAGTATGTGTTAAAAATTATTCCTGTTTTTACAGAAGAGCAGTGTATTGAAAGTTATGTTTCTAGACAGCATTGTTGTACACGCTTTTAAAACGTGCACAGTCAACATTGCCACATCGTCTGCCTCTTGGGAGCAGCTTAAAAAATATTGAGGCTCTAAACCCATAAAGAAATTAGGGTAAAGAGTTCACGCTAAATCCTTTTGACTTGCTTGACAAGGTCAATGGCCTTAGGCCTCAATCTTCAAATAGTTCTCAGTGTGAGTGATTGTAGAGGTAGATATGGCTAGATCTATAGATATATGGGGTGTGTGTCTGTGTATGTACTGCTGGCCTTGACTTTCATCTCAGATTGCACTTTACAGTTCAAGTTAAAGATGAGTGACTTGCACGAATATAGTCTGACTGTAGCTCTTCCACTAATCTGGAATTTATGTAGCAGCTCAGCTTTAGCTTTTGGAAATACTAATTTTGAAAGCAGTTGATGATGCAGTTGTCAGATTTCTGTTTGTACTTCTAGAATAGTTTCTAGACTTGCATTGAAATGAAAACTAGTCTTTCAAATGCTCTCTCTTAAGCCATAAGGGTGTATTTAGAAAAAAATGTGTAATGGAGGTAATGCAGAGAAAGTAGTATGGTAAATGAGTGCATTTCTAGCAGAGTCACTGCACCTGTCCTGCTCTATGCATTAAGTTGAATTTAAGTCCTAGTTTTCAACTATTGTGGATTTAATGCAAAATACATGCAACTCTCATTTGCCCATTCACTACTGATAGCTTGTTGCAGACAAAAACCGCTAGGAAATGGCTTATTTGAATTAGGTACTGACACTTCCCTTGTAGGTAACTGAGAGAATATGCCCTTTGAGATGTCATCCACTAAGTCCTTAAGAGGAGATAAATTGTGTCCTAGAAGTGCTTTCACCACTGACTGTTAAAAAGGAGGTCACTGTACTTTATCTGCTATTGTGTAGGGTTCAACAAGAAATAGCAAGGGTGAAGGTGATCATGGAAATCATATGAGATCATGGAAAACACCAGACCATATGTATGGACAGGACCCTGCTATGGACAGAGGAATGAATTGCATGTTCCGTTCATCCTTTTTCCATCCTATTTATATTCTTTAATTTCTCTTTCCCCTGTTTCATTCCTCTGGACCCGATTTCATTTTTGATTTTCTGTTTTTTTTCTGGTTTTGTTTGTTTATTTCACTTCTTGTTTCATTTTACTTTTCCCCAGGTTGTTTAGTTCTTTCTTTGAACATTTTAGTTAATCTTCTACTCTCTTGCAGTCCGTGGGGAAGTACCGGACTTTTATCCGTTTATTACAGTATATGCAAAAGAGATTTTTCTAGGTCAGCTGCACGATGCTTTTACAAGTTACTATCTTTTGTCGGGGGGTGGCATGAAAACCTGCTGTCATACTTCTAATTAAATTCTCTATTTGTGGGATTCACTAAGTAACCATGAACAAGAAGAGGACTGAAAATATTTACCCTTCTGCCCTCTGTTGCCCTTCTTTAATCCCATTGGATTCAAACCATATAAATTCGTAGCGTATAAAATTCAGTGTATGAGATTAGTCCCTCGTCAGTTCAGGTGACAAGTTAAGCATGTATTTGTGTACTTTGCTAGACTAGAAACGTAGTCATTGCAGGAATATTTCCTGCAAATCATCTCAAGATACATAGTTTTAGAGACCAGCACATGATGTGTCATTTGCAAAATTCAACTGTTATCTTTGAATTCTGCACTTTAAGATCAAGTGGACTGTCACTACATTTTTTAAACGCTGAAGTTTTTCTTTTGAATTGCTGATAGATTTTTTGAGGACCGATTAGAACACTGCACTTGCTAAGGCTCCTGTTTAATGTCTGATAGTGTGGCTCCAGTTTAAACGTTATCTTTTACTTCTTGTTGATGGATGGGCTGGAGAGGTGAGATATTGGACTTCAGACTCATTCACTGCTGTGGTATGAGCCTCCAGGGAGAAACTCATATGCTGATGTAGCGTGGTGGTGGGATAGAGATCTCCTCTCAGCTTCTCTAATCCTCCCCCTGCTTCCAGCAAGCGTTTCACTTTGCTGTTGTCAAAATAGGACATTGAATTCTAGCACTTGTTACAACACTAAGTAACCCCTGATGTGACAAGAACAGGTACATTTGTGGAAGAAGAGGATTTTGCTCTGGTATAAGATTCTCATGGTCCTAAAAAAAATTCGAACATTCATCAAAGCCCAGAAATTCTTCCTGATACTCCTTTGAATCCCAGACCCTGAAACCTAAGGAAAGAATGACAGGAGCATGAAATACAGAGGGAGAAGGAGGTACAAGTGGGAAAATATGGAAGTTGTTGATAAAAAAGTAGTAAGAGCAGACGAATTCTTGTCATTCATTTCCTTTCTCAAAGCAATTGAAAAATATTTTTGTAGTGCCAGATCTTTGTCTTTAAGAGTTTAAACAGGATATTTTCAAGTACTTCAAGTTTTTTTTTATCAGAATTATGATGCACAGATAATGAGGCTAAAGGCAAAGTAGCCAGAGACTGGCTGCCTCAGTGCTCTGTTGGGAAAATGTAAGGAATATCTGGGCATTTTCCCTCCAAGGGTCATTTTCCTTCCTTTTTCATGGAAGAAAAAGTTGTAGAAAGTCTTAACGGACTCTGTGGTGCTTGGGCAGCTCCCTAGAGCGCTCCTTGTAGTGCAGACAGTCGTGGGACTCTCAGCTACTTATTCTTTGCAATGAGGGTGCTGAGGCACTGGCCCAAGTTGCCCAGGGAAGCTGTGGCGGCCCCATCCCTGGAGGTGTTCAAAGCCAGGTTGGATGAGGCTTTGAGCAGCCTGGTCTGGTGGGAGTTATCCCTGTCCATGTCAGGGGGTGGAACTAGATGGTCTTTAAGNAGTGACACTAGTGGTTATCATTTTAGAAAGCACTACTCTGCAGTTATCTTCTTTTTAGCCATACGGTTAATCTGTTAGTTAAAATTCTCCACCTCCTCCTTGTTTAGAAGTGAACTCTTTTTAGCTCTAGATTTGTATTAATTTTAAGGGATGATGCGCCTGGTGTTAATGTAGTGGTAGTGACTGTTTATTTAAAAAGTCTCTAATTAAAACCTTTCATTTTTGAAACATACTTGTGAAAGCCATGTTTTGGGTTTCTTTTCCTATGTTAAAGGAAACAAGATGAAGACTGCTTGCTGTGTTGGTGCATCTACATGAATCTTCTATGTATTCCTCCTGGTTAACTCTGACAGCTGCTGCAAACTGCTGGGAGCAAATCCTGTGAAATCCTACTTCCAAGCCAGCGTGCAGCATGCTTTAGGCACTGGGTGCAGCAGAAATATCAGTGTTTTCCCCTTTATTTTGTTTTTCAATTGTTCAACAAGGCCTTTTGTCTTCCTTGTAGATAGAAGAATATTTCAGATTTTTTCCTAAGAATTTTGCTGCTATCAGGACTATTCTGAAAGGTCTTGAGGTGTTTTGCTTTTAAGATGTGCTCCTTCCAAAATTTATAGAAAAATAACTCTTGAAGATCATTCATTAATGGTATAAAGAAGTATTTATTATCCCTAGAAATTTGCAAAATTATAACTTATTTATGCTACATTGCTTACAGATTTTTCAAGTCTTCCACTTGGATGTAAACAGTACAACATCTTTCATCTACTTGGTAGAATCTATAGTTGCATGGAAAACAGATCAGCAAGCAAACTCAGAACTTTTTTTTGGTATTTAATCAAAGCTTACATGAGGGAGGAAGGTAACGAGATGGTGAGGAATAGTAGTGACCGAATGCCAGAAGTTAAAGCTGAGTAAGAGGGGAGACTTTATGCAGAGGTTTAGAGGCTAATGATAAACTGCATCAAAAAATATCTCTGCAAGCAAATAGATAAATAAATCCAAGTCAATAAAAACTGTGCCACAGATTTTGAGCTTATTTGATCCTCTTAATGCATGCAGACTTCATGACTAATTGGGAGCAGGAAAGGGAATAATTGAAAAGAGTAAATTAAATATGCATGAAATATATGGTAGCTTGAGTGCATCGATATTTTTATGGCATGAAGCACTATTGAACCAGTTGAGTGTGGGTTTTCTGAACCTTTTTATTGTGGTGTTTGGTTTTTTTAGAATTGTTTTATGTAGATGCTCATATATGAACGAATGAGTATAAGGAGGATTAAGTCTACCATTGAGGTTTCTATATGATGAAACTGAACCACTAGAGTTGATGTTTCCTATGACAAACTAATATATTAATATATTAATAAATTCTCTTTTTGCGGGTTCATTGTTTACATAGATTTTATTTAGTGTCTTTTATTTTTTAGAGATCACAAGAGATAAAATTCCATGATTTGCAATTAAGTGCTGTATTTTTAATGAATTGTTAAATTATGCATGGAATTATATTTTATCTATGTACTTTTGATGTATCCCCATTTAATAATAATTTCTGTATCAGTTTAGAAGCTCTGACTTGATCTTGCTCCCATGGGGCCAGCATAACTGTGCCATTGGCTCCGCTGGGGGTAGTATTTGTCCCAATATGTGGGCTCCAGACAGCAAGCAACCTCCAACAGCCAGTCATAAATATTGCCGAAACATTTAATTCTGCATCAGTATTTTGTGTACTTCAGAAAACCATTGCTCCGAGGTATTGGAGATGTGTGACTATGTGGGGACCTAGGAAGATATCAGGATATATGTTGGTTGACAGGTGGCTGAACGTGAGCCAGCAGTGGCCCAGGTGGCCAAGAAGGCCAGCAGCATCCTGGCTTGTATCAGAAACATCATGGCCAGCAAGACTAGGGGAGTGGTCATGCCCCTATACCTGACACTGGTGAGGCTGCCTCTCAAATCCTGTGGTCAGTTTTGGGCCTCTTGGTACAAGAAGGAAATTGAGGTGCTGGAGTGCATCCGGAGAAGAACAATGGAGCTGATGAAGGGGCTGCAGAACAAGTGTTACAAGGAATGGCTGAGGCAGCTAGGGCTGTTTAGCCTGGAGAAAGGGAGGCTGAGGGGAGACCTTATTGCTCTCTACAACTACCTGAAAGGAGGTTGTAGGGAGATGGGTGTTGGTTTCTTCTCCCAGGTGACAAATGATAGGATGAGAGAAAATGGCCTCAAGTTGTGCCAGGGGAGGTTTAGATTCGGTGTTAGGAAATATTTCTTTACTGAAATAGTGGTGAAGCATTGGAACAGGCTGCCCAGGGAAGCGGTAGGGTCAGCCATCCCTGGAGGGGTTCACCAAGTGTGTAGATGTGGTGCTGAGGGACATGGTTTAGTAGGCGTGATAGTGGTGACAGTTGGATGAAAAGGTCTTAGAGGTATCTTCCAAACATAATGATTCTATGATTCTTTAAACGTATCTTTTCCTGTAAAGAATGTGTTGTCTGCTGATGACATTTATGGTGCTTTGAACAAAGGAATTTAAAGGTAGTAACATAATCCTCATCTGCCTCCTGAAATACAGGACTTTGGCTTTGATCCCATAACATTCTCTGTCAACCTTATATTTTACCTGCTTTAGGTAGGTGTGAAGTGTGTTGCCTTTGATTGGAGGATGGCTTTACTGGGTTGGTTCAGTGTTATTAGCATTATATTTCTATGCTTTAAATAGTTCACCCCAATGAGGTATTATGTAGTTGGTGACAGGTAGTACAGGGCTGGAAAGGAGGAGGCAAATTGGAAGAAGTAGGGGTAAAGAAAAGTGGTGACACTGTGTTACTGAAATCCTGCAGCCAGTCTGTGGTCAAAGATGAATCGGGACAAAAGGTGACAGTAGTTGCTGTCAATTTGAGGTGTTGAACCAGAGGAAGGAAGCTGCTAGTACATTTTTGGTCATTAACTAGCATCAAAAGGGTAGGACTGCATGGCAATAGTGAAAATAATTCATCCTCATAACTCACTGGAGGAGCAGCCATGAACATTTGCATTTGAACACCTACAACTGTGACCTCTGAAGCCCTTGCAAGGAGGCATTGCTGTGGCACAGCTCAGCTCGTTCGCAAGCAGGTGAGCAAACCAGGTCAGGGCACACTTGCTCTTCTCTCTCCTGTCTGCTGCAGGAGTTGGAGTGGCTACCTTCAGTGTGGACATGTCCTGTGAGAGAAGTGCCAGCAGAGAGAGACTTTCAGCCTGTCAGGTTCAGAAAGTAGCTAACAAAGCTGCTAGTTAGTTAGGTCTGGGTTGATTGCGAGGAACTGCTTCAGAATTTAAAAAGAGAAAGTAACTTAGCAGCAAGTGATTGCCAAATCCCAGTCTCGCCTTTCAAAGAAAAGAGAGAAACTAAAAAAGAACAATGAACTTCTAAACAGAAGAACTGGGGGAAGCAATAGGTAGGATTTCCTGGGGTAGTAATCCAGGTGGAATGCAGGAGGTCTGGCAGTCACTGAAGGAGTTTGTGTTAGAGGCACAAACACAGCACAGACAGGCCACAAACAGGCAGGACAAATAGGAAGGATCGTACAGACTATACTGCTGCTTTTGAAAGATGTGTGAAATACAAAAGAGCTGTACAAGAACTGGAAATAAGGGCAGCAGGACTAAAGGTTTGTATAAAGGAGTTAGTAGAGCAGTGGGGTACGATCAGACAAGTAAAAATTGCAGAAACAGTTCCGATAAGAGTATGACAAAAGTCCACAGGAGAAATACCATGTAATTGTGTTAGAATTCAAAGAAGAAAGAAGTATGGATGCATTACCAAGGAAGAAAATGAGAAATAGTATTGGATGGTGTAGAAAAAAGTCTGAATTTCTTCAGCCTTTTCAGCCTACAAAATACTGACTTGACAAAATATGTTTTAACAAGATGAGGGTAAAATTCAGATAAGGGAAGAACAGAATGAATACTGTTCAGGTAAGTTATGTGCTTTCTGGTTGCACTGCTTTATTCATCCAACATTCTTTGAAATGATTTATAGCGTTTTATCATTCAATTAAAGAATTCAGAGAGGATAGGGGACTCCTAGGAGTCTGCAGTTCCAGTAAGTATAATACCTCTCTCCCAGGGAGAAGAAAAGGATGGGGAGTTAAAGACCTCACAGGGTAATTTCTCTCTCTGGGAAGACCATGGAACAATTGGTCTTTGAAAGCAAGTGGACGAAAGGAAAGCAGTGTACGTGGTGCATCTACACTTCTGACATGGTACCGTGTGCAGCATCATTAGCAGATTACTGCCACAAAATTTTAACAGAAGGATTCCACATATAGTTTGCTTGGATACTCCCATCAGTAACAGCTGCAGCTGCATTAGAACTGGTGCTAGGAAGAGCCAGTGTGATCTGTTGCTGCTACTGAGGCTGCCGTCAGGTGCTGCAGCAGCATTTAGCCTCTCCCTTCTGCTAAGAGATGGTATCCAAGTGCCTGCTGCCCTTTCATGCTACATCCTCAAGTGAGGATTCGAGCTCTGTCCCTTCACCCTTGTAGGGTTACCTCTGTTTCTTCAGCACTGGGGCTGCACTGTTTTCTGGCTTGGGCCTTTTGCCATGTTGTCAGCAATAAGTCTCACCCGTGCCCTGCCACAAATGTTACAGGGTTCATTGCCTACACTGGGTTTCACTGGCTTGTGCCCAGGGAGCTCCAGGAACTACAAATGAGCTCTTTACCCTGCCTGTGGGTCAGCACAGTGCTTGGGATATGAGGAGACAGCTCATATTCCTACCTTTTCTTAGATACACGAGTGCATTTGTGGGCACGCAGCTGTGAAACTCTGCCTGGCTGCACAATTTGTGACAAGAGGTTTACAGCCATCTGTAATAAAGGAGTAAGAAGATAAGTGTTTTTGGAATCATGGAATCATAGAATAACCAGGTTGGAAGAGACCCACCGGATCATTGAGTCCAATCATTCCTATCAAAAACCCTATCAAAAATTCCTATCAAGGTGCCCCTCAGCACCTTGTCCACCCGTGCCTTAAACACCTCCAAGAAAAGTGACTCAACCACCTCCCTGAGCAGCCTGTTCCAGTGCCCAGTGCCCCTTTCTGTGATTTTTTTTTTCCTAATGTCCAGCCTAAATCTCCCCTGGCGGAGCTTTGAGGCCATCTCAGTTATGCTGAGATGAGCCAGTGAACAAGAGGTGAACAAGTGTAAAGGAAGAGAGAACAGAAAATTCAGTTTAGTTTACAGAAGAAGATTCAGTTTGAAGATCAGCAAGGAACCCGCCCCCTCTCTGAAAAGCAACTAAGCATAGTAAACCTCTGAAGAACATGTATTATATAATACACCTTCTTCATTTGTATTTTCAAGAATAAGTAAGTGAATAATCTCTGGTGTATTCTTGCCAAAATAAATCCACTTCACTGGGTTGGGTGAGGTGATCTGTTCAGTGCTTTTTAGCCATACAGTTCTATTGTTCTGTGCCAGGCTAGTAATGCCCAGTCCTTCTCTGACCAAATACTGCTCAACTTTGAGTTTTAGACCTGGTCAGTGCCAGGTTCTTTACTAAAGCTTGTGTTTTCATTAAATTAGTGGTTTCAGTCTGTGTTGATCCTGCAGTTCCAGTGAGGATGCCCTCTTTTGATGAACGATCGTGGAAAGTGAAAGTTAATGATGTTTGCATTGTGTTCTTCATTAATCTGTATTCATGCCTTTGTAAGTAAAGTATTTTATAAAAGGAATAAATGCTACAAGTAAGGCTTCAAGCACGTTGTGAGTCTTGCTTCAGTTATCATCAGACACGTATGATACTTAGTCTCTCCTAACAACTGGAGAATGTGATAGAGATATAGGGAGGGCTTTAGATTGATAAATATCTTTAGTCTTATACACAAAAGCACTTCAGCAAATTGTACTCTGTTGAGGAAAAGTCATAAAAGGTCACTGAGGTGCAAACCAGAGAGATGGACGTACTGTGCATACTGTGCATTAGAATCACAACTGGTGCAAGAAGTGTTAATGGACTGGGAGCATGGTACCTTGCATGGCATATGCCACATGTAGCATCTGTCCCCCGTGCTCACTGAGGGCTGTCTGTAAAATGAATGTTACTTTGATGAAGTAGATACTAAAGCTGGCAGGATATTTCTGTCACTTAAATTAATATTTTAAGACTTTAAGTTAGAGCAATAATGCAATAGATGTCCTTTTCATGTTAGTAGATACCTATTTCTGATGAACTTGTGAATCTATGCTGTGTGGGCTGCTCTCAGATGAGTTGGCTGATCCTAGTGTGTAACGTTACAAGCAACTGGCCAAGGCTGTGCAA
>WAAB01024612.1:53128-67300 GCA_013389865.1 Piaya cayana | reverse complement strand
GAGATGAGCCAGTGAACAAGAGGTGAACAAGTGTAAAGGAAGAGAGAACAGAAAATTCAGTTTAGTTTACAGAAGAAGATTCAGTTTGAAGATCAGCAAGGAACCCGCCCCCTCTCTGAAAAGCAACTAAGCATAGTAAACCTCTGAAGAACATGTATTATATAATACACCTTCTTCATTTGTATTTTCAAGAATAAGTAAGTGAATAATCTCTGGTGTATTCTTGCCAAAATAAATCCACTTCACTGGGTTGGGTGAGGTGATCTGTTCAGTGCTTTTTAGCCATACAGTTCTATTGTTCTGTGCCAGGCTAGTAATGCCCAGTCCTTCTCTGACCAAATACTGCTCAACTTTGAGTTTTAGACCTGGTCAGTGCCAGGTTCTTTACTAAAGCTTGTGTTTTCATTAAATTAGTGGTTTCAGTCTGTGTTGATCCTGCAGTTCCAGTGAGGATGCCCTCTTTTGATGAACGATCGTGGAAAGTGAAAGTTAATGATGTTTGCATTGTGTTCTTCATTAATCTGTATTCATGCCTTTGTAAGTAAAGTATTTTATAAAAGGAATAAATGTTACAAGTAAGGCTTCAAGCAGGTTGTGAGTCTTGCTTCAGTTATCATCAGACGCATATAATACTTAGTCTCTCCTAACAACTGGAGAATGTGATAGAGATATAGAGAGGACTTTAGATTGATAAATATCTTTAGTCTTATACACAAAAGCACTTCAGCAAATTGTACTCTGTTGAGGAAAAGTCATAAAAGGTCACTGAGGTGCAAACCAGAGAGACGGACGTACTGTGCATACTGTGCATTAGAATCACAACTGGTGCAAGAAGTGTTAATGGACTGGGAGCATGGTACCTTGCATGGCATATGCCACATGTAGCATCTGTCCCCCGTGCTCACTGAGGGCTGTCTGTAAAATGAATGTTACTTTGATGAAGTAGATACTAAAGCTGGCAGGATATTTCTGTCACTTAAATTAATATTTTAAGACTTTAAGTTAGAGCAATAATGCAATAGATGTCCTTTTCATGTTAGTAGATACCTATTTCTGATGAACTTGTGAATCTATGCTGTGTGGGCTGCTCTCAGATGAGTTGGCTGATCCTAGTGTGTAACGTTACAAGCAACTGGCCAAGGCTGTGCAAATGTTAATACACATGAGGGGTAGTGAGTGTTGCGATAATGATGGCAATGAACCAATCAAACAGTTGCACCCGACCATGCCCTGGGCTGCATCCAAAGCAGCATGGCCAGCAGGTCAAGGGAGGTGATTCTCCCACTCTGCTCTTGTGAGACCCCACCCAGAGTCCTGTGTCCAGTTCTGGAATCTTCAACATAAGAAGGATATGGAACTGTTGGAGCAGGTCCAGAGGAGGCCAAGACAATCAGTGGGGTGGAGCACCTCCCGTATGAGGACAGGCTGAGAGAGTTGGGGTTGCTTAGCCTGAAGAAGAGAAGACTCTGGGGAGACCTTCGAGGAGCCTTCCAGTACCTAAAAGGGGTCTACAAGAAAGGTGGACTTTTCCCAAGGGCATGGAGTGATAGGGTGAGGGGGAATGGCTTTAAATTGGAGGAGGAAGGATTTAGATGAGACATGAGGAAGAAATTCTTCATGATGAGGGTGGTGAGACTCTGGCCCAGGTTGCCCAGGGAAGTTGTGGTTGCCCCATTCCTGGGGGTGTTCAAGGCCAGGGTAGACAGGCTGGAGGAGCGGTAGGTGTCCCTGCTCATGGCAGGGGGTTGGAACTGGATGGGCTTTAAGGTCCCTTCCAACAAAACCTTTCTGTGGTTTTATGAATACATGGAACAGAACCCATAGAGGTATCCTGAATGGCTGAACTGGTGTTGGGTGAAGAGAACCTTTCAGCCCATTACTTAAAAAAAGATCTGAGGTATGTGCACTGTGATGGAGACAAAACTTATTTTTTCTGTAGGAGGTAGGAAAGAAGGATTTTTACATTTAAGACATTTGGTTAAACTTTCTGTGTATGACACTGGTGTTTTAAATATTGCACAACTACTTAAATGCATTGATCAGCAGGTTTATGTCGTACTGTTTTGTATGCTTGTAAGGTTAGGTACCTGCTTGCATACTTACTGATTGGGATTAGGAGAGTATTGGAATACATTTAATGAAATTAAGCATAGGAATATAAGAACAAGTATGTAAGGGCAAGATTTAGCCATGGCCTGATTATTTATTTATTTTAAATTGAGCGACAGCTTATTTACCTTAAAGTCATACACATGCCTTTTCTTATGAAAGTAGTTTAATAAGATGTATCCAAAGACATATGAAACAATTGAAGGCTGTTGGCAAAATGGAAAATAAAGTATGCAAAAGCAAGGGGCTAATTGAATGATTGAGTTGTCTGGAAGAGCTGTGAGGGTTAATATAAAAAAAATTGAAAAATTGTTACCGATTGAAGCTTAGATACAAAGACAGGGCATTAGAGGGCTGGAACACATGAAGTGTGTTCATATCATGAAGTTCCTGTGCTAGTTGAGTGTAGAGCAACGGCCNGGGCTAATTGAATGATTGAGTTGTCTGGAAGAGCTGTGAGGGTTAATATAAAAAAAAATTGAAAAATTGTTTCCGATTGAAGCTTAGATACAAGGACAGGGTGTTAGAGGGCTGGAACACGTGAAGTGTGCTCATATAATGAAGTTCCTGTGCTAGTTGAGTGTGGAGCATCGACTGGATGAGAAGGTGAAGGATGAACCCAAGAATGAATTCTAGGTACACTACATCCACAGCCTTTCCCTTGTCCACGGAGCGGGTAACCTTGTCATACAAGGATATTTGGGTTTAAGGTAAAGACATTAAAGTACACGAGAGACTCCAGGAGAGCATGTCACTCTGCATGTAACCGCTTTAGCTCTGTGATCTCTTGGCGTGACATGAGGTTGGCCACGGACGGCAGCTCAATGCCTCACTGCACCCAGCAGCCTGTTTGGATGGAAATTACCTGAGGCAGTGTGGCCCTACGGCATATTGAGCAATGCTCCCTAGTTTTACATGGGAGAGTCTAAGAATAGAGTAAAATAAGTAGTCTTGAAGATGTTTTAAGCAGCAGCCTTGCTTGGCAGATCAGTCGCATGGGAATATTTTGACAAATCTGGTATTTTGACAGTTACATGCTGCATGGATCTCCTTACTACCTACTTAGAATTTTAGAGCTTCTCATAATTTGTGCTGCATGTATTAAAGTGGTAAAGCTTTGGTTTTTTGCATAAATACAGCTTTTCACATGAGAGGTTTTTCTTTTCTTTATTCTTCATTCATGGCCTAGGTTTATTTGCTGTCATGCAGTTAGAAATGCCACTGTGGCTCCTTAATTTTCAAATGTGAAGGGACTCAAACATACAAAATTTCAAAACATAAAAATAATAGTTTCCTCCTGAGTAACCTTTTAAATACAATTTGTCTTTTACAAACTAGCTTAAGTACATTTTGAGGAAGCTGAAACATTAGAGAAACTCATCAGGATGTCTGGATCTGATGCAGTGGCCATAGCAGTTTTTTTACTGCTCTCAATGCTGATGGCATTTTCTGTGGAACGGTGTAATTATGGGAGCACTTAACTATCTCTGTGTATTATCTTGGAGAAAAGTGTTTTACTGTAGCTGAAGTGAATGGGAGTCTTAAGGGAACCTTTTTTCCATGGGCATTGAATCCCATTCTTAAAGAATAAATTTGAAGTTTATTGTGAAACTCAATGGTGGCCTTGTGCCAGCTGTCGTTAGGAATTATCAGTGACCTCAATGGTAATTAAGACCTGACCCTTTTTTCCCCAAACACACCCATTACAGTTCTAACTTTTGAGCCTTATTCCAATTTCCTTTAGAATAGTGGTAATGCTTTATGTCTGGGCCGGGCATTTAATTAACTTTGCTTCCAGAAGTGGAGGGAGCAGTACTCGAAAAGCCTTTCCCAGGCTATGTGGTCTGAAAAGCTTCCTTTGGATCCACAGTATTTTAATTCTTGATAACGCCCTGGGGATGACAGTGATTTTATAAAAGCACGTCAGCTGAACTTCAGTTTTTCAAAACAAATGTGATTCAGGTTTGATTCTAATTTTGCCTTTTCTGGAAGTTGTAAGAGATCCAATTTGGGATGTTCTCATAATGATAAGTTTAGCTTAATTGTAATATAGATCAGGAGACTCCTGGTGTTTTAAGCAGGATACTTGATTATGTCAGTCTGCTTTACTCATGCCTTAAGAGTGGGTAATTTTGCATGTGAGTGCAAAACTCTGCCTTGTTTCCATGCCCTGCAGCCTGCCAGCCCTCAGTGGTTGCCTCTCCTCCTTGGGGGAATTTTTGGTGGTCTCCAGTACATGGGAGTTACTTCTAGTTACTCCTGCCTGATGTGATTATATACTGTCTCCTGCCTGTTTTGCCTCAACTCTCGATTCTGCAGCACATTACTGTTTGCTTCCACCCCTTCCTACACCATCTCGGCTGAGAAGGTGGGCTCCTGCATTTTAGTCTGGAATGCGTCATAACTTAACATGATTTTGAGTTCTCCCTGTGTATATGCTGGATGTGTGCCCACTGTCTGCACAGAAAGGGCCTCAACCCTGTTTTCCTGCCAGATTAACTTCTGAATAAGAAAAAAGGAGTATGTTTTCTATAGAGATGTGGCATTATTAGAGTGATCTTCCTGTGCATATTATGTCTATCCTTTTAAGACCAAGCTGATTTTGCTTGCAGAAGCGAAAGACACAAGTCCTCCCTCTTTTACCTGTAGAAGCATAAGCACTTGTGGTTTTATTGTGTAAAACTGTAGATTTCATTCCAGTATCAGCATAGAATAATAGAATGACCATGTTCGAAGAGACCCACTGGATCATTGAGTCCAACCAAACACTAACATTGAGTCCTATCAAACATTAAACCATGTCCCTCAGGACCTTGTCCACCCGTGTCTTAAACACCTCCAGGGAAGGTGAANTTCTCTGAACTCGCTCCAGAGCCTCAGCATCCTTCTTGTGGTGAGGGGCCCAGAACTGAACACAGGATTCAAGGAGTGGTCTCACCAGTGCCGAGTACAGAGGGAGAATAATCATCCTGGACCTGCTGGTCACACCATTTCTGAAACAAGACAAGACACCATTCGCATGACAGAACTAGTCATTAAAAAAAAAATTGTAAGAAACAGGCTTGCTATTAGAGATATTGTTCTTTGTTGTGACCTGTGGCAAAAATGGGGATTGCTGTGTGCAGATTCAGATCCCTAAGTATGACATCTGGCGCTGTTTGAAATTTGTGAGGGTGTTCAGTACAGACATCAAGGGACAGGCCACCAGGATTTAGGCAGACCTTAATCCTTCTGGAGAAACAGGTGGAGACCAAGTGGCATACCCTATAACATAAACATAAACCAGCCCTATAGGTATGTGCCCAAGCAGCTGAATCATGGCTTCATTCTCTGTTGACGGAAACAAGAAGCAGACAGACTGAAGGCAGTGGTGACAGATTTGCTGCGATGCCAGCCCAGAGAGGAGGAAGCCAAACATCGTGGACCAGGGTCTTTGATTGCAGAAGCTGTTAAAAAAAGTATGTGACGTTGGAACTGATAGCAACTTGATTGTAAGGACAACCAGATGTGTCAGCTGAACAGTATGATAAAGCGATGCGAGCTATGCAGGGTATTAGATTGCTGGCTTTTGGAGGCGGTGGCTGTCTTCATGGTCTTCATTTGTTGAGTGCCTAATGTGCTGCAGGGCAGTGGCAAAGTAGAAGCTCTGTGACTGCTATGGTTTTAAAAGCTGTTTTTTACTAGTGGTAGTGCAGGTTCTCCTCAGGGCACTAGACTGCAAAGCTTAAGTTTACTGTGAAAGTGTGATATGAAAGTATCTCATGCTTATATCAAGGAGGATGGAGCTGTCTTTGCCTCAGACATCGGAATACACATGCCAGAAGATGATCAGAAGATGAATCACCTCTGAAACAATGCCTTAAACTCTCCCTGTCTCCTTTTGACTGAGGAGCCAGTTTGCTTCTCTTGTTTTGTTAGATGCCCCTCAGCCACTCAGCATCTCCCACGTCTTCCTAAAAGAATCTCTTCTCGTGCCCAGATTATCAAATCTGTCACAGTCACATGGTTATATTGCAAAAAGCCGCCCGAGGCAGCATGTAACCTACTTTGCACATGGACCTTGCAAAATGTAGGGCTGACAATTCTGCCAGTTCATTGAAAAGCCACGAGAACTGTTATGAAATGCAGTGGGGCTCTGCAAGTCTCACAGATCCCTCCAGGAGCCCTCATCTGCATCCAGTACCTGTGGTACCACATGTTCTGAAGGAGGCCGAATATGGGAGCAAAGCAATGAGAAAATAATAATATTAATTTCTTGTTCATTTAAAGAAAGATCATAGAATGACCAGGTTGGAAAGGACCCACTGGAACATCAAGTCCAACCATTCCTATCAATCACTAAACTGGTGATCTAAGAATTCATTATATATGTTGAGATGAGAGGCGAGACCCGCCCTGATGATAGTTGAGAGAGATGATTCTGCAAGCTTCTCCAGTGATAGCGTAGGATCTTAAGCACCACAAGGTGCTTCTTTTAAAAAAAGTGATCAGCTGCTATGCTTGCTGCACATTAGTTGCCTAAATACATCTTTTTAGGTGCACATCTGCTGCTTGGAAAAAAGATCCTTGTTATGTCATCCCGTACAAGCATACCAATGTGGTATGTCTTAACCAATTAATCCTCTTGGTAATTGTCAGCCAATGGCAAACCCACGACAGACATCTAAGGTGTACTGCTGCTTTTCCTGTTTTGACAGCTCTATGCCACTTTCTTTGTACACAGTATGAGTTCATCTCTGAAGCAGCTGTGATTTCTGGAAAGATAGGTTGAGGAAGATGGTTGTCTCTGTAATGCTTGGAAACCTTAGAGTATAAGAAGTAAACAGAAGGTCAATAAGTGTATGTTGTGGGAGACAGACCAGCAGGATAATAAAATTAATAATAAAATTATCCTGCATGTAATGAAAAATGAAAGCAAGCAAATTAGAATCGTTAGTGTTTTCTCATCCCACAGTTCATACTGCACAGTACCTGCATATTGGGCAACTCCATGAGCTCTACATTGAAAAGAGTGCAGGCATTGATTTCATCCTGCACAGGTAGTTCTTCTGCTATGCTGGTGCAGCATCTTTTATATGCACACCCCCTTCATCCATCCTTAACCTGGTGGCCTCTTATGCCTTTGGACACCAGCCTGTGGATCTGCTCTGGCTTGGCCTCCTGCTTTCCTAAGGAATCTCCTGGCTGGAGTGGCAGGGAGGAGCAGGAAATCCTCTCACAGGGTTTTATTATAAAGAAAACTGGTGTGCTTTTGTTGGAAAGAGTTGAACACTCAATGTGGCATAGTCCTTTTTACAGAAAAATCAAAAGTCACAGTTGTTTTGTGTTAAAAATTAAAGACCCTTGTGCCTTTTGTCTTTTAAGAATTTAGCATAATCAAGTCTCATATTAGGGATTTTAGTGCTTCAGTATTACCAGAAAATTTTTCTCATGGAATTTTTTTGGAATTAATTTCTTACAGTTGCTTTCTAATAATACAACTAAAATTAAAACTGTATTATTTTATGTATGTGTGTGAGTGTGTACAGCTATGTATATATAACTTGACTGTGTATGCAGAGTTTGTGTAATTGTTTTGGAAAATATTATTAGTTGAAATTCCTTATGGAACAGTCTTCTAGATAACTTTTTTCTGGCTAGTCTTCAGTATGAACATAAATATGCTCTGATATTATTTTCAATTAAGATAATGTTTAAATGTTGAAGTAAGAAAACGTAGGCTAAGTAGCATTTATGAAGCTAATCACCAGTATGGAGACATTTATTCAACAGGATGGATCTAGAAATTCCCCCAAAGGTAAACAGAGCTGTTATATCAAGTCAAAGATCTGGGTCGATTCCTGCTGCCCTCGTCACATACACAGAAATGTCTGCAGTGAGCAGAGCATCCCATATATCTCATATTGGAAAAACAGTTTCTCTCTAGTAAAGGTGATAACTTTAGAAGAAATTGCTGATGTCACATTTTATGCTCTGAAAGCTTAGGGGGTTTCTGATCTGGTGCCTCACTTGGAATGCCTGGGAACTGACGTTAAATTGTAGCTAGAAAGCCCTTAATCTCTGCCCTGGCTGGCAATGTAAAAAATCTGTTTCCAACAAATGAGGTCCTTTATTTCACATTTAAAGAGCAGCAGGCCGAAACTGTTAAAGTTCAAATAAAGTTATGTTTAAGCTAATGGTAAGAAAGAAGAACTTGACCTATGGGCCGACATTTCCTGGTGGTGTTGTGTGTGTCAGAAGAGTTAGGGCTTTCAGCTCTCTCTCTTTCCTCATTACATCTGCTGTCTTGCTCATAGTTGGCCTTGCAGGGTCTGCTCCATAGGAATCTTTCTCAGCTTGATTTAGTTGGATGAGGTTAGCTTGTAAAGTCTATCTATTAGGAGGCACCACAGGAGTGGCTGACTGGGTCACTGAGCTGTAGGGAGCAGTACTCTCTGCCACCAGCGTGGTTGGTGGGAAGGGCTGTGCTTCACTAGGTCAGCCTAATGTCATATTTCTTTGGTATGTTGTGTAAGATGGATGTGTGAGCCACTGGGAAAACTCACGAAGTACTGAGAAATCTGAGGTGATGAAACACGTTGATAGTTGGTGGATACTATGCTTTGATTAGTAATAAGCTTAGTGCCAGAAAGTGTATTAGCATTTGGTCTGACTCCAGTAAACTGACATGCTGAGGATAACACATATGTCAAGATAGGATTTAGCTCTGTGTATTTTTTACCATTCATTAGATCTAGCTAGTGTCGTCTGTTAGTGGTCTCTGTTTAGGTCAAAACAAGTGGTATCACATATCATTTAAATTGTCAATCCTGATTTTGTCATTGCTGTATGCACTCATTTGCCATAACATCACACTGGTTTTCTTATCGTTTTCAGAAAAGTGAAATAAAATGTGAATGAACAGTGTGCGTGCAGACATAGACGTGAATTTTTGTCTGCTACAATGAATTTGGGTTTGTAAATTTGTCATGAAAGTGAATAAATTTGAAAAGCCACACTGAGGTATATCTGAGGTTTATCTCTGTGTTAAAAGATATGTGCTAGTATGAATTGTTAGGTATAAATGGGGATCTTCTGTTTCATTTTTGTGTTCATCTGTGCAGGTTCGAAAGCATGTGAATGACCTATACGAAGACCTACGAGATGGACATAACTTGATCTCACTTCTAGAAGTCCTTTCTGGTGACACCTTGGTAAGGTTTTAGATCAGAATGCAGTGTTTCCAGCTTGTTCTATATACATTTTCTCAGTTAGTTAACTCTTTGGATATCGACTGCTGGAGGTTTCTTAATCAGTGACTTGATACGAAAGACACAAGTTGTGTTTCTGTTGGTAAAATATTCTGTCATGAATTCTGTGGGGGAACGCAATCTGTTCTCTTCATTTCTTGTTGTCAATGAAACTTCCTTTCTTAATAGGCGTATGTGCTATTTTTTCTGTTCTTCCCTTTTCTTTATAATTTTTTTCTTTTAAGTATTGGATGCTTAATATCCCTTTGCACTAAAGGCAGTAACTTACCAACAGCAAGGATAAAGTGTCCCTGAAATTGTCTAACACACTCCTCAGGTGTCATTTCCTTTCTTTGTGAGCATTACTTCCTTTGCTTGGTATTTGTTCTCTTCGTTATGTTCTTCTTTTCATGCTCTTCTTTTCATTTGTGGTCTGTCTTGTGTTTTTGCTGTCCTGTCTCCTGTCTGTTATATTCATTAGCCAAGAGAGCGAGATTTTTTGAAGACCTTACGGTTGGTGAGTTCAACAGACGCATGCGCAAATGAACAGCATGAGGATGTGGAGGATGAGGATAAGGGGGTAGGTGCCGACCCCCGTAACTGTACTAATGTAGTGTTTGAAGTGTGGTGTCTGCTAATGCAAATTCTTAGTTTGGTGTGCCGCAACGGTGTGCTGTAGAAAGGACAAAAGAACTCACATTGGTAAACCAGGATATCTGTGTTTATGATGGAGGTACGGTAACGACAAATATTTATTTGTTCAGCCTTTTTGCAAACAGCTAAAATGCAAATATGCAAGATTCCTATTTATTAAGCTGTACAAAACTATGGCAAATGTGTATTGGACAACATTATCGAGATGTAACAAAATTGTGTTTTTTTATAACAAATAGGGAACTACCTTAATTCAATTCCACCAAGTTTTTCCGTTTACTTCCAAACGGTATCACCCATGTACAAGCAATTTAGACAAAGGCTTGAAGGCTCCCCATAGTGAAGTCAGTGGCAAAACACTGATTTGGCCTGATAAGAAGCATGAGTTTACTGCACACCTGATGTATTTGACATAATAGCAGATAATAGTGGATAATAGTTTGAAATTAGTTAATCCAGATGTGCAGATCTATCTGTTAGAATTTTTCAAATGCAATAGTTACCTTTATCCAAGCAAATAGTAAAAGTAGAAGTCAAGTGACAGCTCTCTGTAGTGGCTACTAAGTATATAGGTTGTTTGCAGGGTTTGTTTTTCTCGCAACAAATGCCGAAATGTTGTGTCATTGTATTTTAACCATCCAGAAGAGAAATACCTACTTACAAAGTGTAAAATGCTGAGTGCTTGTTAGCCCAAGTGAGCTGTATCAAGCCTTTGTAGAGCTCGCATTCATTATTAGTGTTTGCTAAAGCAACTCGCTGAGGGTCTGAGTGCCGCCTTGGCTCCCCGTGTGTTGTGCTGCAGCTGTGATTTCATTGGAACTTGTGTGCTTTTGTAATTTTTTTTCTGGGGCTTAACATAACTCAAACCACTGCATTTCAGCTGTACATTGAAAAAATATTTTTCCTCTGAGATGCTATTTATTATACCTTCTTTGCAGTCCTTCGTTCCATTCAGGGAAGCCACTCAGTAGCAAGGGCTGCGGGACTTGATCCTGGGCTATGGATGTGAAAAACAAGGGGCTAATTTGAAGATTCTACAATGGGAATTAAAGTTCTTTGTGTTTTAGTTTATGCTTCTTGAATTCAACTCCATTCTCCCATGTTTCCTTTTGGCAAGCACCTGGTGCTCCACACGGGGAGAAAGGCAGATGAGGAAGGCTTGGGCTTGTACCTACGTTTTTTGCAGTGAATGTCTCAGGAAATATTCATATTCATGGCTGATCCCTAGCAGTTATAGTCCCTTTCAGTTTGTTGCTGTGGAAGTTTGTGAAAAATCTGAAATAAGGAAGAAGAATAGAAGGATTTGGATATGATGATGATGATGATGATGATGATGATGATGATGTAAATTTAACTGCTTTCCCATTGCTGATTTGTGGCAGCTAAGTAAAGTATGCTTTCTGTGTGTGATTCTTCTCCTTGGTGATTTTACACTAACTGCATGCGGTTTTGCCATGTTCCCATTAACACACCACTCATGCTTATTTTGCAGTTTCTTCTTGCTGGTTTTGACTTTGCTTTGAGAGGAGTGATTTCTTAGTTTTTCTCATGCTTTATAATGTTCTACCCAAGTCAAGGGTTTAATCTTACACTCTAGGGCTGTATACGTTGAATTATTCTGTTTGGAGGAAGGTATTATTTTTATTAGATCCTGTAAATAACCATTATGATATCAACATACATCTGTGCAGTCGTACAAGAAATAAACAACATCCAATCTTAAAATTACGTACAGAGGTAAGCTTTTCCGTCACAGAGTTGACCCGAGCAACATAAAGGTCCATGACATTACTTATATTTTGCTTTGCTTACTGCTGTCAGTCCTTCATAATGATATATTGCAGTTTGTTTTCTGTAGGTATACTCATTTAGAGCCTTTTTTTTTTTTTAGCCCTCTGGGCCTAAATAGTACTTTGCAGGGAAACAGCTACCAGCCTGCATGGAAACACAGTTTTGGTTTGGAATCACTGATCTCTCTTGCCACCCACCGTGCTAAAAATTTTCAACTACAGTTTAAAACTCCCACAATTGTTAAGGCACATAAAGGTATTGACTTCATTAAAACTGTAGCATTTCCAGTTTTTACATGGCGTCTTTTAAATCAGACTGTTTGTTCTCTTATTAGATAAAAAGTCTCATAACTATTGTTTTCCAATTTTAGCCGCGAGAAAAAGGTCGGATGCGTTTTCACAGGCTCCAGAATGTCCAAATTGCACTTGACTATTTGAGGAAACGCCAGGTACGGTGAAAATTTTGATAAAAAAGGTTAATGAAAATTTTATCACCTGTAGCTAACAAATAAATTAATATGCCCTGCTTGGTCTTTTATGCATGTTGTATAATAGCTGCTGGTGTGGGCTCAGCTTGATTTTGTGCTTGAGAGGACTAAGAGAGTTGTGGGAAAGGTAACTTCACACCTCCCTTTTCTGAGCAATAACGTCAACATGCTGCACATGGTGTGTGTACAGTGTTAAAGAGGAGAAAATCACAGGTAGGGTCCTCAGGAGGTGTTCACAGTAGATTTAACTGTCAAACAGTATCTAGTGTGCAGTTTAGTTCACAATCAAATTTTTAGTGCAAAATGCAGATTTAAAGAAATTGGAACATTGAATGAGAGATCCTTGTCTTGATTATATTTGATGTAGGAAAACTTTCTCAAGCCCTTATTCTTACAACAGCAAAACTGGTGCCGTAGGGAGGCAGCACAGTGCGAAAGTTTGAGTGGAACCCATCACACGCAGTCATGTGGGCTGTGGGAGATTCAGGCTTAATTTCACCTGTGTCTCCTTAAAACCAAATACTTGAAACCCACACTGATGAGTGTATTTCTGTGTTTTTCTCTTAAACAGTTACAGAGTTCTTGCTTTCTCCCTTTGCAAAATGGTGATAATAAAAACTGTCCAGACATGGACGGAAGAAAAAAATTGTATCTATAGATCCCATCCAAATGAATTGACACAGGAAATCTGCTTTCTGATTGGTTGATGCTTTTTTTATTTATTTGCTACTAAATAAGCTTGAAAAAAATATGAGAGAGGAAACCACAGACTGGTACTTAATTTGGTGATAAAAAACATGTCTTTTCACATTCTGAGTGAAATTGCAAACTATTTTTTGTGTCACTGAGTAATGTATGTGAACTGAGAATTCAGTCTTGCGTTGCTGAGTTCAAAGTGAACTTTTCCTGTTAACCTTAGTGAGGCATTGAACAAATACACTACGAAGTAAATGAATGGCTACTTGAAATGACAGTCACAATGACATTTTTATTCAGTGAGACCCCTGGACTTATGCTGCACCGTGCCTTATTTATGCACGACAAGCTGCGTGTATTAAGATGCAGGAGATGTAGTGTCAGGTCATCCTCATGTTTGTGAACATGCAGATGTTGTTGGGAACCACAGGTCTCCAACACACAGCTGTCAGTTGTGACCTGAGGGGTTTTGTGCTCTCTTTGGCTTTGCAGTTTTGTGGACGTGGTTGCACTCTGCTGTACACAATGCTTGTAGGACTTGGGTCTTGGCAAGCTGGCAGTGGGAATTAGCATTCGATTAAAGTTTCAGCCCCCTGTTAGGTGTTTCTAAGCTGTATTTGGGAGGTAACTTGCTCAGGTTGGCTGTATAACCTCCAAATAGAATGCTTTATTGTGATTGTAAGGCAGAGTTCCTACATATTTCTAATTTAGAAACCTGAGAGGTAAAAACCAAAGAAACAAATAAAAATAAGGCATATTTGACTATAGAATCATAGAATCATAGAATAACCAGGTTGGAAAAGACCCACCAGATCATTGAGTCCAACCATTCCTATCAAACACTAAACCATGTCCCTCAGCACCTCATCCACCCGTGCCTTAAACACCTCCAGGGAAGGCGAATCAACCACCTCCCTGGGCAGCCTCTGCCAGTGCCCAAACATGTCCCGCCTATTGTGAGGTAATATACAATTAGGCAGGATCCTTTAAAAATAAATGCCTTAACAAATGTGGTTTAAAAAGGCAATATTGAAATATTAAATACAACTGAGGAAAGCAAAATTACACGCACACAGCACTTACCAGCAATCTGGCCAGGCCAGGAAAACAAGTGTACAGTTAATCAATTTAGTAATTTTTGAGACATTACCATTCCTTGTAACCCTGTATGTTTTTCAAACAGACACATTAGATATTGAAAGCATT
>WAAB01024612.1:27595-52866 GCA_013389865.1 Piaya cayana | reverse complement strand
TTTATTCGGTACAGAGTTACAACTTATATAGAGCGTTGTGCTTTGCTATTGGTCCTCAGGCTAAGTGTAAATCCCACCCTATAGGGCATCACGCCTCACCATTGGCTCCCAGGCCAAGTGTCAGCCCCACCTATTTCAGTCAGGTGTTCACGAAATTGTTACATCGGGCGCTGCTGGGGGTATCTCCAGCCTGCCAAGGACAGAGTGTCCTTGTCTGTGCAGCTAGTTCAGCGTGTATTGATTGCGCTGAGGAGCCCCAACCTCCCGCAATCAATTGCTCTGAGGGCTCCACCCTCCCACAGGAAAAGACCCACCAGATCATTGAGTCCAACCATTCATATCAAACACTAAACCATGTCCCTCAGCACCTCGTCCACCCGTGCCTTAAACACCTCCAGGGAAGGTGAATCAACCACCTCCCTGGGCAGCCTCTGCCAGTGCCCAAACATGTCCCGCCTATTGTGAGGTAATATACAATTAGGCAGGATCCTTTAAAAATAAATGCCTTAACAAATGTGGTTTAAAAAGGCAATATTGAAATATTAAATACAACTGAGGAAAGCAAAATTACACGCACACAGCACTTACCAGCAATCTGGCCAGGCCAGGAAAACAAGTGTACAGTTAATCAATTTAGTAATTTTTGAGACATTACCATTCCTTGTAACCCTGTATGTTTTTCAAACAGACACATTAGATATTGAAAGCATTACTGTCACTTCTGTTTTTCTGAAGTTTACTGCTAAGACAAATTTCCCTCTTTCAAGTAGAACTTCAAAAAAATACCTGTGTAACCCAACAAGCAGAAGGAACCACACTGAGGACCATCAGCCATTCCTGTATGACCTCTGTAGCCAGTTATGTGATCTGCTTAAGCTCTGTGCCTGGCAAGACTTCTGTAATTTTTGTGCTCATTTTTTATGAGCATTACTAATTTAAATCCCTCTTCATGTTGTAATTCACTGCACAAAATATGCACCTACACAAGGCAATAAATTATACAGTCTAGCTTCACTAAAAATCTGCATTTTCCAAAGGAATAAATTCTGAATGACTAACTCATACATAAACTTAGGTCAGTTATACATAAATCATTCTGTAAATATAAAATGTAAACAGTTAAAATACTTCTGTGAGGAGCAGCACCATTTTACATGGCTATTTAGTAACTGTTCTATATATTTCAATATATCTTTTGTTTAAAAGTCTATTAAAACCTATCTTGTGTTCGGCAAAACTCTAGAATCATAGAATCACCAGGTTGGAAAAGACCTCTTAGGTCATTGAGTCCAAACATTCCTGTGTGCCACTAAACCATGTCCCTGAGCCCCTTGTCTGCCTGTCTTTTAAACACCTCCAGGGATGATGACTCAGCCACCTCCACCAACCACTCTACAAAGAGTTTTCATAATGCAATGGGAGGAAAAATATTTGGATTTGTTTTTAATGAGGTTTTTGAGATGTGGAATACACACTTTCTTCCAGAGAGTTTTTTTGGTTTGTGATTTTTTTTCCTTCCCAAGTAGTTTATGTCTAATAGATTAATGTCTGCAGGTCAAGAGAAGGACATGCCTTTGCATGTTTGGTTCATAGCAGGCTATATGTTAACTTTACAAACATAAGCATAAAATGTGTTTTAGCTGAGTAAGCTTTAATTGCTAGCCTATATGGATACACAGTATGAATAGAGAAATTAAACCTAATAATAAAACATGACAAAGAAAATAGTATTGTTATAGAACTCGCTTTGGATGTGAGTATTGGAATGGCAAAAATCTCAGCTTTTGTTTTAATCCTATCAACCATTTCAGGTTTACAGCACTGTGAATGAGTACAGCAGCAGAAGTGAGAATAGTTGCCATTATTGATCTGTTGGTTATTTAAATGTGATGCTAAATTCCTGTTGTTGTCAAGCCACACCCTTGTGTTCTAGCAGGCCAATTCTCCTGCTGCCAAATTCTTGCTCTGATGCTAGCAAGTGTGGGGAGGAAGAAAGGCAGTGATAGCTTCACAGGTCTCAGCACTGCCCTGAGACTGATACACTACTTACAGATCATGGTATTCTTGTTATCCTTACCCCCTGTGGCATACCTTGACCTTCTGCCATGGACTGAGGTCAAGGGTATTTGGCACAGGGAGCAGATCTGCTGATGCAGTGGCAGCTGAGGAATCTTCTCAGCTCGGTGTGGGTGGGAGAGGGCAATTCCTGGCACACCACTTACAGCCAGGATGCAGTTCCTTTCAGCTTTTGAGAATCAATAAAACCAGCAGAGTTGGCTTGGGAAGTGAGTAATGTGTCCTTAATAGTCATGCCTGTGTGATGCAGTATGTATTTGTGACATATTTATTTCAGTTTTCTCTGTATTTTCTCTCCCCAATGGCAGGTGAAACTGGTGAACATTAGAAATGATGACATAACAGATGGGAATCCCAAATTGACTTTGGGGTTGATATGGACCATAATTTTGCACTTTCAGGTAAGTGTAGTTTTGCTTGACTGTGTTTTTCATCAGATTTTTGTCTACAGTTATGATAAATGTGTCAACTTAGAGAGGATTCCATGTAGGCTGTGCAAGAATATAGATTAACTCCTCTAACATGTGTCTGAAGGGTTTGATGATGTACCTTACTTAGTGTTGTAAGCTGAATTTGAAGATGTTGTTTGTTTGTTAATCTCCTGTCTGTAGAATGAGACAAATAACGTGGATTTTGAATGTGAGTAAAGAAAGTAGTTGATGGTATTCCTTCCAGCATTTGGACAAATGAGTCATGTTTTAATCTGCGGACTTCCCTTGTTGAGTATTAAGTTGTATTATAAAGCTGTACATTTTCTTTTCACGATGGATCTGAATTTCTCTCCTGAAACAAGTATGTTAGCAAGCACTGCTCTCAGCCTTTTCAGTCTCTAACACTTCAGCATCTGTTTTTAGCCCCAGCAACGGGAACGTGGGTCACACTAGGTGGCACTCTGGTCGTTGTACACTGGTGGGATTGTGTACAGTATAATGCAGCCTTACAGTGTGTGGTGTTAAATTGCTCCTCAAAATGAGGCTTTCACAGTAGCTGTGACTGTAGATGATGTAATTCAGATGGCAGATAATTCCCATTTAGTGACTGCAGCATTGTTAGCGATAACCTCCCCGCTGTGCAGGCATTTTAAATGATCAGAAAATTACATGATCATAAAGGAAAAGCGTGGTTCACTTAGGAATACCATGCACTGGATTTATGACTGGGGAAAAAAACCAAAACAAAACAGTTAAACCTCCCCCAAATGGTGCTAGGATCTAATTTGCCTTCCTGCAAATCCTGATGAAGAGCAGAAGTACATGAATAGGGACAGTGTGACCCACATCTAAACAGGGTGCATGGCTAAACTAAGCCCAGACCAGTGCACAGGGTTAAGGAGAGAATACTAGCTGCTCATTGCTAGGTAGTACCCGAAGTTCCCTCACCTCAGCTTGTCATAGAATCATAGAATCATGGAACAACCAGGGTGGAAGAAGCCCACCTGTCATCGAGTCCAGCCATTCCTATCAAACACTAAACCATGTCCCTCAGCACCTTGTCCACCCGTGCTTTAAACACCTCCAGGGAAGGTGACTCAGCCACCTCCCTGGGTAGCCTGTTCCAGTGCCCAGTGACCCTTTCTGTGAAAAATTGTCATGTCAGTCTCTGCTCCCACACATTACAGAGAAAGAAGGCTGGGCTTGAACATATATAAGCATGGCGCACAGAACAGGCGGTAATTGAATGTTGCTGCATTTTAAGAAATAGAGATTGTTAAAAACTTACTAATAGAAGCTGTTTGTTAGTTAATTAGCCTTTACTTGATGCATGTTTTATCTTTCTGAACCTAATGAACAGGTTTCTGCAGGATGAAGTTTTTAGTTTTCCTCACTAGCACAGGACTTAGGAGGCAATTTTGGGTGCTTATTAAGAAGTGGTAAAAATCAGTGTTACTAGTTGTAGCTGTAAGAAATTATGAGAACGAAAACCATTTCTATAAAGTAGCTGATTTAGGTGAGCTGGTGTGACAAGAATTTTCCCCTGTAAGGTAGCCAAGTCCATGTTGAAATTATAGCTGAAACATACTTTCCTCTGTACTAACCCCCAGTGAATATTGCCTAGATCTGTACTGGTGCAATTTAAGTTTTGCAGATCTGTCAGCATTTACTTTTTTGCCCGAAAAGGATACCTTAAAAAAATCAGTGTTAAAATAATTTTAAGAATGAATAGTTAGAATTACAGAATCATAGAATAATTTGGGTTGGAAAAGACCTTAAAGATCATCGAGTTCCAATCCCCCTGCCATGGAGAGGGACACCTCCCATTGGATCAGGCTGCTTAAAACCCCATCACCTCCAGGGATGGGGCAGCCACAGCTTCCCTTGGCCACCTGTTCCAGTGCCTCACTACTCTCACAGTTGTTCTTGGGCTAAATATTTAGCCTCATTAGTAAATATGAAGTGACTGAGGAGCAGGATTATTAAAAAAAAAATTTCTGTCTCTTTGCTGTTAATGCCTGCAGTGAGACATTTGTAAGGTGATGTAAGAAACACCCTCGTGTTACCCTGGCACTTGCCTGCACAGCACTTCTTTTGAAGTATATGGCAATTTGGTGTTGTTGACTCCCATCTATGGCTGATTTGGGTTCAGAATATATAAGGAATTCAGAAGAATACCTATCCTTATAGCTCACATGATTTTTTTTTTTTTCTGTCACTTAAATTTTGAATGAGGGAAAAATCTGAACAGAAAAGTCCAACAGCAGAATCGTCACAGAGAGATGAAGTATCATGAGAATAACTGTTTATGCTCCACATGCGTGGAGCAGTCCTGTAGATGTTAGCAAAGTTATGATGTGATTCAATTTGAAGTTAAGACACCTAAATCCAGGTGCTCATGGGGAACTGTGTTCATATGCATTAAGTGTCTGAATTGTGTTTATAATCTGATAATCTAAGTGATAGAGGTTTAGTCTCTACAGCTAGTATAGCCTAAAGAGTGAGTCAACTGAGCAGCTACCAGACGCTTAATCTGTTTGACTAAACATAAACATCTGTGGTGGTGGAGATTTATGAGACACTCAAGTGAGCATGAGAAACATCATGTAGGTCTTACGGGAAACCCAGTGTTATCTGAGATGGATCAGGCAGCAGAACTACATCTTAAATGGTGGAAAACATCTTAAATGTTTTAAATCTGTCTAACAACAGATTTGAGGCCTGGAGGGCTAGGCAATGCAGTGGGTGTAGGTGATGGATCAACAGATCAGGTGCCTACTGAACTATTCAGTTCTCCAGCATAAGTGCTTAATGTGATCTGAGGTGATGCATCATATCCAATAAGATATGTAGTGGGAAGCAAGTTTCATAGAATCATAGAATCGTAGAATCACCAGGCTGGAAGAGAACCACCGGATCATCGAGTCCAACCGTTCCTATCAAACAGTAAACCATGTCCCTCAGGACATTGTCTACCCATGCCTTAAACACCTCCAGGGAAGGGGAATCAACCACCTCCCTGGGCAGCCTGTTCCAATGCCCAATGACTCTTTCTGTGAAAAAAGTTTCCTTAGGTACTGTGATGTCTGATGTCCCCATGTAGCTATCTCAGATAGTTTTAAGGGTGTCAAATGTTCTAGATGGTCAGTTGACTTTCTTCTTATGCCTCTGCTTCAGGGTGTGAAATGTTGCTGTTCAGGACCTGTTGACGGCACTAAATAGTTCTCCAAGGCTTTTGATTGAGTTTCCCAAAGACCAGTAGCATTTGAGTGACATCAGGGGTGTGCTAGAGTATCCAGGACATGCATAGGCAGTTCTCTGATGAGACTCATGCTCTTCTAGACCTGTGGCTGGAGACCAGCAAGGATATAGCAGGATGTCTCAAAGAGCACTAGAAACCAGTATTTAGGCAACTAAATCCTTCCTACACTCTATAAAACGGTCTCTTCAAGACCTAGACAGCATGTAAACATGTATATGTAGATACCTACACTGAACTTTATTAATCTGAACTACCCCTTAAATTTTCCCAGCCTTTGCAGTAGTTAATTTCTCATCATGTCTAAGATGCTGATTGCCATGTGATGTTACTGTCTCTGCTGCATTGTTTATGTATATTCAATAACACAGCAACCTGGGAGGTAGTCAAGATGCCAGGCATTTTTTTTTTTTTGGCTGTTGTTCATGGCTTCTTGTTTCTCTGACTCATGGCACTTATCTGAAGGGATAATATTTCCTCAAAATAGAAAATCCTTCTAAGTGTTGGAATGATTTAGGGGAAAGACATGATAAAAATAAAATGATATGCATTTGGGGATTATGTTTCTCTTGCATCTAAATTATGTGTTGAGATGGTTATGGCTTTGTGACTTGGTACCCTAAATTATATAAATATAAATATTGTTTTGAGTTATACCACTGACTGTTCATAGACTTATAGAATTGCTTGGCTGGAAAAGACCTTTGAGATTGTTGAGTCCAACTGTACTTGTCCACTACTAAACCCTATCCCTGAGCACTTCATGTACTCATCTTTTAAATACCTCCAGGTATGGTGACTCCACCATCTCCCTGGGCAGCCTCTGCCATCACCCGAGAACCCTTTTGGTGAAGAAATTTTTCCTACTATATAATCTGCAATTTGAGGCCATTCCCTCTTATCCTATCACCTGTCACTTGAGACAAGAGGCCACCCTTGCAACAACCTCCTTTCAGACAGTTGTAGACAGCGATAAGGTCTCCCCTCAACCTCCCTTTCTCCAGGCTAAACAACCCCAGTTCCCTCAGCCGCTTCTCCTAAGACTTGTTCTCCAGCTCCTTCACCAGCAGCTGCACAAGTGCAGAAACTGTATGTTCTTCTGTGTCCCAAGGAATTGCATCTAAGATATAGAAAAGATGGAATGGGAAATCTGGTGATTTAGTGAGTATGTTAGAAAGTATGTTAGAAGATAATTTGTCGTGTGGGTACTGAAAATCTCTGAGACGTGCCTGTTAGGATTTAGGCAAGCTTTCAATGTATGCATTTCACAGGCTTTTAATGATATGTGGCTTTTAAAAATTTCAGTTTCATAATGCAATAACTACTGTAAGATGTTTTCCTGGCACCCATAGAACACGCTAAATCAGATTACAGTATTTTGTGTAATTATAGGCTGTATCTATAAATATCCAAATGAATACTTGAACAAACTCCTCCAGCACCCATTACGTTTTCACTGATGACATTGGAGATGAGGAACTGTAAATGAAAGCAGATTTTGGCCTCAGTAAGTAACCACAATTTTAGTAAGATAACTTCTGTGAAAATTGGTGATCATTTATTTTCAAACCACTGCAAATACTCTTTAATTTAATAAATGTTAAATATTTAGAATAATTTGCAGTTGGTTGATAAAAACATGCCAAAACAAATCAGAACCTGAAACTTAAAGCTTTCAGGCATCCAAAATTAGGTCTTTATGAACTCAGACCTTAAAAAATTTCTGGACCTTCTAAGATACGATTCAGTAGAGTTTTTCTGTTTCAGTTTCATCATCCTCTGCAGCAAAACGCTTTTCTTTCTACCCTCTCCAACTCCTTGCTGTCATCCTCCTTGCAGGGTGCTGGTTTTCAAGGCTCAAATGGGTAACCTTTTTGGCCAGAAGTTTAACAGGACTGTTTGGCCCCCTCTGGCCAGGTGGCTGCATTCTCTCAGGCCTCTCTGGGCCATGTGTAACCTCTTCACATTTCTATTGTCAGCCAGCAAATACATTTTTTTAGCTGCTGACTCCTCATAAGCCTTCAGGTAAAATTCATCCTTTATCAGTCTGCCCTGAAGCAGTCTACAGTATGTGTTCATTTGGTCCAGCAGATCTGCAGTTAAACTTTTACCCATGCTGGGCAACAAGGTAAAAATGATGGATTTGTTTGTAGATGACTCGACTGAGATAAAGGACCACAACTCAGCCGTTTCTCGAGTTCCTGATGCCCCTTACCATTGTTCAAAGCTTGCAATGCAGGTAGTGATTTTGACACACTCTTGGATTGGTCATACAAGGTGGCCAGAGGAGGAGACTGTGGTGGCCCATTCCAGTAAATGACTTGCAGCAGACTGAGGAATAATGGGATGTTTTGGGACCCATGCACCTTCCTTTGCTTCAGCTGTTCTGCTAAATCTGTGATGAGGTCACCATGAAACAGACATGGTATCCTCTTTTCTCCTCTCTTTCCGGAGGTGGCTCTGTAGAGTTGGGAGAGCTGGGTCTGGCCTTCCCTTAATGTTCTCCTGGCACCTGTTTCTGCTGGGAGCAGAGGGCTGCTGGCAGATGACTCTGAAGTGTGCCTCTGGGTCTTGCCCAAGCTGTGGGTCTTGGAGCCCAAGGATTGAAGCTTAATCTGCCTCTGCTTTAAAATAGCTAGAACAATTCAAGATCTGATCTTCTCAAAGATTTAAAGATGGAGCTTTGGGGCCAGTTGTTTAATCTCTGACTATAATTGGTCATAAGGTAAACTGTATTCCACCTGGGAGCTGCAATTCCCAGTCATTAGCCATCACAGCATATGATGGGGTATCCTCTGCCTGTATTTTGTTCCTCAGCTGAGCTCCTGGTTATCTCTTCCTGAATTCTTCAGCAGTTAAAAAAAAAAAAGAAAGCTAACAGGTAAGACAATCAACATGGAGTTCTTGGAATTTCTAGGACTCATCTTGAATCACAGCAAGAATGGGAGACAATAAGGCTCATTGCAAAATCATATTTAGACTTCATGTCTACAAACAGTGGGATGACTGTAGCAGAATAAGATTTGCAAGAAGTTATCTCATCCAATTGATTTTCTTTGTCCTTAACAAGGACATCAAAACATCAACAAGGAACAAATTTCTCTTTTTGTAAGCCATCTCACTGGATATAAAACCCCTCCTGTTCAGGTTCATGACTTTTGGTATCTCAGTGGTACCTGAAAACTGAACAGTTCTTTCAGATTTTGAGCACTGGTTACTGGGACAGCTCAAACAGCTCTAAGTATAACCTGTGTTGTGTGCTGGTAAACCTTTATTTTTCATCTTGCTCTCTATCTAGAATTCTTTTTTGCTGCTAGAATTTTCACTTTCTCTTTGGCTTATGTCTATCTCTCTGTCATTCTGCATGTGACCTTCGGGCTGTGCAACAGCGTACATAGACTCATAGAATCACCAGGTTGGAAGAGACTCACCAGATCATTGGGTTCAACCATTCCTATCAAACACTAGACATGTCCCATTTGTGTTAAATGCTCCATTGCTTTTCCTGCTTTGCATAAACAACAACAATGAAAAAGGGAGGGCAAGGATCTTCAATCCAAAACTGCCTGAAATGCATTCCTAGTAGGCTTTTGATCATGTTGTTCTAGGATAAAAGTTACCAGGTGTGGTTTGATTGGTGAAATGGAATAACCTTTCCTTCACTATATTTGCTAACTATATGAAACCAATAATAAAGCATAAATTAGCAGTGAACAGAGGATTAATGGCTTCAGCATTTTGCAGTCTAACAAACAGATATTCAACTACATTGCCACTTTAATGTGTAATACACCTGCTCCATGTTAAGAGCATAATGCATTTCACAGTCACAGATGTGTTTGACAGGTTAAGGAAATCTTTGGTTAAATGCAAACTCATGCAAATCTACGTGAGCTATTTCATGTTTTGATGTTAATCTTTTGTTTGCTGTGTCTTAATGTTAACCTCTTATTTGAGATTAAGCAGCCTCTAAGGCAGATCAAATTGCTGACAAGTGCTGGTCTAATCCTTTAGTTATGTTTTACTTCTTAAGGTTTTATGCACCAGAAAAAGTCTTCTACTAATCTTCCCTTAAAACTTTCCAGCACTGGTGAGCATAAATTTATGTCTTTGAGGGTTTGGATTTCTTTGTTTTGTTTTTAAAAAACCCCACACCCATCTCCTTCTCCCCCAGCAATCCATGATAGTTTTTTTAACAGCGTTGATCATCCGGATTTTTGTCTTTAGCCAGTGCTGCGCTTCTATTCAGTTCTAGTCAAGTGTCTGAGACAAAGCCCCTGGTGTGATCAGGTCTTGCCTCTGTTGTTGTGGTCATTCTCACAGACTTTGGTTGTAGTCTCTTCTAATGCTTTGGAATATCATATTTCTTTGCTCTAACAGACTAGTTTTAGAAGACATTTCAATTTCCTTTTTCTGAGTCTCCAGTTTAATCCTGTTGTTTCTGTCTCTTCCCTTGCTGAGAAGACAGTACTTTATAGAATTTCAGTTAGCTGAAAGTGGCCATTTTGTCGTTAGTTTCTCACATTTTCATTTATCCTTTTCCCTTAACCTGGAGTAAGATTCTGCATAGGGTTTTTTAATATTAAAAAAAAAACACAAAAAATTTGCAATTTGTCACTTCTTTTGTCCTTGAGCTTTTCTTTGTTTCAAGAACATATGTGACTTCTAAAGTGACTATAAAGTTACTTATTGTTTAATGGAAAAGCAAGGAACAGCAGAAAGAATTGTTAATATAGAGGTGAAAACCTTCTCAGGAACAGCTGGTAAGTATCACTAAATTTGTTGTTAAGTATCGAAAATATTTATTTCTTACCTATTTCACTACTAGTATCATTAATAGTATCACTACTATTAATAACGTGTAGACATATTTAAGAAGTATTTATTCCTAGCTGATAATTACATCAATTAGAATCATTAAGTTGGAGAAGACCTTTGACATCATCAAATCCAACCGTACCTGTCCACTACTAAATCATTTCCCTGAACACTTCACTTATCCGTTTTTTAAATACCTCCAGGGTTGGTGACTCAACCACCTCCCTGGGCAGCCATTCTAAGGCTTGATAACCCTTCCAGTGAAGAAATGTTTCCTAATATCCAGTCTGAACTTCCCCTGACACACCTTAAGGCAATTCCCCCTTGTCCTGTCACCTGTCACTTGGGAAGTGGTTAAATGCTAGGAATAGCTGCAGACACACCCTGTATGTTTAACATGTTTGACCTGGAATATCCAGCACTAACCCAGGATTGTTAGGAGCACCAAGCCTGTAACTAGTGTTTCAGAACTGATTATTTTATTTTTCTTGTCTCAGTTTTTTAATTCCACTTCAGAAGCCTCTGATTTTCTGAAAAAGTGAAATACCTACTCTTAAGAAAAAAAAAATGGTTGAGGTTTAAGGTGTATATATGTATGAAAGAGGATATGCAAAATCAGAAAATTTATAAATTACTGGTTACGTTATGAAACACAGATTGTCAGCTTTAAAATAACAATATGTATTTCTTTGGCCAGTCTTGAGTTAAATTTGCTTTGACATTTTTATGACAGAGTGACACTAGTTTGAACAGGAGTTTTGAAATAACAGAGAATGCTTTAGGGACAGTTTCTCTTTGGAAGGATGTGGTGTCATGCTGATTATTAAGCATGTAAGCAGTTTTTTAAAAGTTTATATTAATGCATATACCATTGAAACTCAGATAGTCTAATTATTGTTTGGAAACCTCAGTGCCCATGTTTCTTAATTTAAATAAATAATAAATTAATTTTCCACTTGCACTGGAAAATTTAAATTTACAGTATTTTAATGGAAATTCTTAACTCCTGTGGAATTTATGGATGAAGAACATTGCCAAGGTCCTTGTGTTTGTTTATACTTACTTTTAAAAGTTTTTGATTAGACGATAAAGCATGAAAACCTGCAGTTCTCCCATCAGATGTGGGCACTGCTCTTTAAACTTTTACATAATGTCCACTCTGTTGGGATAGTTATAACAAGTCTTTTTTTTTTATAGAAGTAATGTAATATTTCAATGTTATTATACTACCATATATTATTATTATTAGACATGTTATTATTCAACCAGAAGCTATATGCATGTGAAATTAAATCAATCTCAGTCCGTTGCACTGCAAAGTCCCGAATCGTCTTTCCTGCTGACAGAGAGAGGCAAGTGTACTTTCAAGCTTAAAAGCCATTTGTTTGTACAAACACAGCAATGTTATTTGCAAGGACTAGATTTTTTAATCTTTTTTTATATACTTTTCTGTTAATTAATGGGGTGGGCAAGTCGGGACACAACTCAGTCGCATGTAGATGTATGTTGTAAAGCAGTGAGTTCTCTGAGCCCTGGCTAAAAGCTACTTTTCTGAGTTAGAACACAGCTTTTTACTGTGAGTAAAGGGAGCAAATATCACAACTGCACCTGTATATAAACCATGCTATGAATGCAAATACAAATTGAGGCCATGAAAGAGAGTGTGTCATGGCATTAACATCTCCTTTGAAAAGAAACATGTTAGCATTGTGTCCCTATGTAGTTGCCCATCTGTCAGTGGTACAGGGTCCCTTAGTGTCATGATACAAAATTTTCTAAGCATTCCTGTCTAATTTTACCTCTGTGCCCTGAGAGTGGTCAGCAACGAGCATCTGTATTCTTGGAACTTCTGTGTAGGCTGATCCTACTTCTTTGCTGTATTATTCATTCTAGATCCTGTCAGTAAGATGGCATAGAGTGCTGCTGGGGAACTGGCCCCTAGTGATAAAGTCTCTGGGTTTCATTATTGCAATTCCATTTCAAGTAAACAAGGGGAGCTCAATGGTAACACCTGATAATGCTTGGCAAGTCACTTGGTAGTTCTTTCTCAGCATGAGAAACCATACACATTTACCCCTCTGATACATGTTGGTTTTAGTAGGTTTTATATATTGGTAACAAAAAAGATGCTGAAGCTTCAAAACTCAGATATTTTTTCAAACCATATGTGCTGGTGATTAGACTTACTTGCATTTTGATAGTTTACATTTCTGCTTTCATACATAGTTAGATGCTTCTTGTCTATTGCATTCAGAGCTACACAGAGATGCCTGCAGAACAACAGCATGGAAAGAGGATAAGGCTCTGTCTTTATAAATGGTAACTTTTTGGACTGTTTTCTAGACAGCCTGGCTCTTACGATTTTCCCCCTTTATCTGCCAGAAGATTTAAATCAGCTGTGAAATCCCAGCCTCCAGTACACGGCACCACTGCTCTGAGCAAGCTGTTCCGGTGGTGTGAGAGTAGCAAAGCTTCAGGTTATTTATAGCTGACAAATCAGTGAACAAAATCACATCAGCCTCTATGAAAACTCTCCATACAAATAAATATTTGACCCCTACAAGCTGTCAGAGCAATCTCTGATCCTTCACTTTAATCTTCCTTTCTGTGGATCATTGGATACGTAATAAAAACATAAGAAGTGCAAACCAAATCTGCTAACTAAATCCCTGCTATTTGCTGCGCTGCTTGCTTTTGGATTTGGGGTGTAGCTAATAGTTTCAAAGGTTGCTGCATAGTTTTCTACTTTATCTTACTGGGGTTACTAAATGAAACGGGAAGTTAAAATGCACACGAGAATTTTCTGTTGCTCCTAAGTGCAGTGTCATCTCTGTGAAAGGCCATCAGCGTTACAGCACCAAGCAGTGATGTTTATTTAAGAGGATTGGTGGCCAGAAATAAGCCACAGTGTCTAATCAGACACAGGCCCTGCCTGGGCACGGTGCCACGACGTTTATTGCGTGTGCATTTCTCATCAGCAAAATGGCTACGTACTGAGAAGGATGGAAGTGAAGTCTGGAAGAAATTACGGTGCGAACGGAGATTCTTAACTTTCTGAGGCGGATTTCAGTGCATGTAAATATACCGGGATGAATGAGACTGTGCGGCTGTGAGTTACTGGAAGCCAAATGGGGAATGTCTGTGGATGTGTGAGGGCTGAAAAGGAAGAACAGTGTTTAGATCCTGCCAAAGCTCCCTTAAGTCCAGCTAAACATTCCCCTGGAAGAAAGTATTTCAGAAGAAAAAGGAGAAAGAAATCAACCCAGGAGGCACCAGATTCAGTGCAGGTTAAAGAAGGTGAAGAAAAAAGCCAGTTTGAAGTGGGGATTTCAGTGAACACTGAAAATTGTCCCAAGGCTGTGGGACTGGCTGGTTCTTTCCCCCGGAGTGTGACAGCAGCCGGTAATGCTCTGCCCGTGAGTACAGACCTGTCTGCTGATCTTGTTAAAGGGAAAGTTTTACCAGATGAAACGAAGAGTGATTCTGCTTGTGGGGACAGTTTTCATGGTGATAATCGGAGGCTCACCAAGTCTGATGAAACAGAGTCATGGTTAAAAGAAGACGACAGGAGGAGTTCAGAGAAACGCTGTGCATGGAAGAGGAAATGCTCAGAGACTGGCAACAGGACAGAATTAGCATTCCTGAAGAAATCCAGTGGTTTTTGTTATGGCAGAGCAGCCAGCTTGGATTCTGCTATCCACCTTTTAGGCAGAAGATCTGAAGAAACTGGGTTAAACATAACTTCTTGCAGAGTTGTTGAAGATGTCCCAGAAAGCAATAAATCTGAAAAGTTATGTCACTTGCTTTCTGAAAGCAAAAGTGATCCACTGCTTGAACAAAAGAGGTTTTATTCTTCTGCTGCTGTGCATTCCCAGTTGTCAAAAGAAAAGGCATTATATAGCATTCCACCAAGCAGGAGGAAGGTAAATATTTTGACGCAGTGCATTGTACTTGAAAGTTAGCTAAGACAAAGTATTGGAACAGTATTTGTACTGTTAAAAAATGTCTTTGCTTTGCTGTATATAAGCCTTTTACATATGCTATGATACTACAGGTAGTCATAAGGCAGAAAGTACTTCATCTTTTTCACAGCTTAAGTAATACCTCTATACTTCAGGAGTGTTGATGTCCCCTTCTGCTGTTTGTCAGTCTGCAGGTTGATTTGTTTCCTAATTTAGGAAAATATTTTCATGTTAAAATGGTTCTAGAATGTGGAATGGATTTTAGAGTAGTTCAAGTTCACATTCAGTATATATCTACAGTAAATTTTCTTATCAACTCTTCACAGTCTTGTAATTCTATGGGTCTTGTGTCAAGGAAAGGAATATTTCTAATTCTTTTCAGTTATGACTGGTAAGAACTGAAGAAAGATAGAAAAATATAAGCATCTTGAAATAGAAAAAGTGATCATAAATCATGTTAATAGTGCTCTACACTGGTATTAAAAGATCTTTCCTCCCAGACTGTCTGTATGACCTATTAATATTAATTATTGAAATTCCATCTTCCTCTCAGGGTAGGATTATTTTCCTTTTACAGTAAAAGTACAAACTCAGTTGCAGAATATCAGAAGGAAAGCAGATTTTTTTTCCTGTGGGTATCCATGCTTACCATTTCAGTCTGTATTACCAGTTCTGCCTCACTCATCTTCAGCACAACTGAAGTCTGTAAGTGTGGGCCAGTGTAGGCTGGACTTCAGGAAAAATTTTTCACAGAAAGGGTCGTTGGGCACTGGCAGAGGCTTCCCAGGGAGGGGGTTGATTTGCCTTCCCTGGAGGTGTTTAAGGCACGGGTGGACAAGGTGCTGAGGGACATGGTTTAGTGTTTGATAGGAATGGTTGGACTTGATGATCTGGTGGGTCTCTTCCAACCTGGTTATTCTACGATTCTATGATTCTATGAAATGCTGATACCAGGATCCAGTCCAAAACTGATTCCCCTTGTTCAACAGAGATATCTGAGCTTTGAGTTGACTGAACAGAGGGAATGGATACATGCCAAAGGTACTCCTACCAGAGCTAACTGCATTTCTGTTGATTATATAATTTACTTTTGTAACAGGAATCAACGAGCTTAGTTTTTAAATACAGATAGCACACCCAATTACAGCACACAGTGAACACTAAGACAAATAGAATCCTAATACGCACTGAGATCTTTGCCCTCTTAATCTTAGCTGGAATTCAGGAACAGCTTAGGGATGTTCTTCGGTTTGAACAGAACTTCATTACTGAGTAAAAGAGTTTGAGGCCTTGTCTGTTCAGCCAAGCACGGATGCTTTTTCCTCTGTAATCAGAGTAATACAGATTCTAATATTGCTGCGGTGATTACTGCAACCAGACATACACCCCTTGTTACCACAGAGGGAGGGAGGCAAAAGTGAGGCTTTTGTTGAGCGTCTGCATCAACATTGAGGCTTGTGCAATGAGGTGCACAGTGAGGTGGTAGCAGTGAGACACTGCATAGTGATACAAATATGAAATCTACTGAGAGAGCAGGCTAAACCACCCAAGCTGTTGAAATGCTGGGACCTGATTTCTACAGCCCTTGTTCCTCATACAGGAAGGTGAATTCCTTGAGTAAGATATGCTCTGATACTGTTTGAATGTAGGACTGCCCTAGATAAGATGGCAGCTTGCATTAAGGTCAAGAAGTTATGAATCAAGGCTCAAAGAGGCATTCTGCAGTGCACTCATCCTCAGGGATGTTTTAGCATGATGCAGGTTGAGTAAAAAAATTGAGGCTGTAGTTTTGGCTTCTCTAGAGCTTTTCTGATATTTGATGTCTCCTATGTTGAAACAAGCCATGGTTTTTATTTTGTATCAGCAAAAGCTACCAGGTGGTGCGACTGCCAAGTTTTGGTGGTTGTCAGCTTGTGTCAAAACCCATGATATATGTGTATCATGTTATTGATCATTATCATTATTGTTTCAATCTTTATTTGTGGTAGTTTCAGTTCCAGTTTATGGATGGAAATGAAAAAAAAAGTCTGTTCTATAAAAAGAATCACTCGTCTACTTCCAGTACTCAACTGGGATCTTGGCCGCAAGTTCCTCAGCAGGTGTTTTTTTTTTTTTTTTTTGCTATGGACCTACAGATTGTTTGACACTGTAGATTTCTTTTCTCATCTACAGTACTAGTAACAATCTGCAAAAAAGGAAAAGAAAATGCATTTGGGTCATATCAGTATATTCAGTAGACTACTTCTTGGCTAAGTAGGTATCTGTTTATTATTGCAATTGTCATTGCAAATAGTTTCAAGATAACAAGACACCTTCCAACTGTGTCCATCATCATATACTGTTGTATTATGTATTCACATAGTACAGTTAAGGGAGGGAGTGATGCCAGTTGGTTGTCTGGTATGTGGTTTGCAGGGCGAAGGTGCAAAAGTCAGGAGTTCTGCTTTATGGGCATACTATTATTTGCTTCCTTGTGATATTCACAATAAGTAGGTGCAGTGCAATCCAACTTAAATGCTGGTCAATGGAGGAGATCTATAATCATTGATGGAGCTGCAAATTTAGGGCTGGAAAGGTTCTGGACAAGTCATCTAGGTCATCTCTGTACCTGAAGGCAAGATAATTTGATGGAAAGCATTCTCGACTGATACTTGTTCTGCTGTGCCTGCCTTATTGGTGGTTTCACATGCATGCTGAGTAATTATTCTAGTGCTTATTTATCTTTTGTATTAAAAAGTGGTTTTAGCTGAAAACACATGTGCTCTTTTTAAAAACATTAGTTCTTTTCCAGTTCCCAGAAGAGTTGATTCATTACCTTTTTTTGCAGCAGCATTTTACATATTTAAAGACTATTATCACGTCTCCCCTTAATTTTCTATACTTTAGGCTAAATAAAGCCCATTTTTCAGTCTTTCCTAGCAGGCCATGTATTTTTAGATCTTTGCTGTTCTTGTTTTTCAGTCTGCTTCAACCAGTCTGCTTCAACTGATCCAATATTTTTTGAAGGGTGTTGCCTTAAGCTGGACTCACAGCTCCATGGAGCCTTGCGAGAGCTGAATAGGAGCATTTGAATTTATGGCCAAATGGAAACTCTCAAAGTCCAACTGTAATGTCAGGGGAGATGACTTCTTGTGATCACATGCAAGTTCAAATTCCATTCGTATAACTATACTTCCCTCAACATGCTGTCAACAATCCTTTTCAAACACAACATGTAGCTAACTGCTTACATTAGGTGGAAGACAGCATTTTGAAATCTCTCTTTATTTATCTGCTTTTTTCCCCCCCTCTTAATTCTTCTTATTTTTCAGATGTTTTTGATTTAGGACTAGCTGACATCAGAATACATTTCATCATACATCTTGCATCTCTAGCCAGTTATATACTTCTGTGCAGTGAAGTATATGATGTCAAGTTTAGACTTGCTTCAAAACATCTAGAATAAGATGGAACTGGAGGGAAGACTCTATACTATCTATACTAGTCTTGCACTGCTTCTGCTTGTGCTGTAAAAAGTGAGCCACAGAAATCCAAACACCACTGTTGATCTGTTTTGGGAGGTCTTTACTGCTTTGCTTTTTGGACTCAAAACTTCATCACTGAAATCAGTGCAAGCAAAGAGCTTGAGGTTTTTTGGTGTATGGATTGTATACTGTGTGATTGAGAGGAAACTTAAAGGTAGAGAAAAAGCCCACGTGCAGTAGCAGAGGTGAATCAGTTCTCCTGGGTAGAAACAAGGAGTGTTTAGGGCCAATTATGACTTTGATCCTAAGATATTAGGACTGTGCAGAGAACTAACTCTGTCTCTTTTTTCTTGCATAATCTTTAGTGAGCAACTGTTCAAACTCATGCAAACTCAGTAATTTGTTCCATGCTCAAGGAACAGATGTCCTCTAGTAACAGATTGTAGTGGGTAAATGATAGACCTGGGGGTTATAAGAATGAAAGGTTCATACAACTGTTTGCTTTGAAGGACAAAATTTGAAGAGCAAGGGCCTCAATTATCCCTTAACTTATTTTTTGCCCTAGAATGTCTAATTTACTAGTCTTTTTCCTTTCTTTTGACACATGATGTTTTAAATTTTCATGATGATGCATAGTTGGTAGATGAGTACCTATACTGTCCTTATGAGGTTATCAAAGGAAAGATGTGCCTCTCTCCTTATTCTGTGAGGACAGTGTTTTACTTGCTAAGTTGTTCCAAGTTAATAGGGCATCTGGCAAAACAGAGCTTGTGTTTGTAAGTGTAATAAAATATAGCCCTTTGACTTGCTATTTCCCTCACTGTTAGTTTTATACTTTTAAAATATGAATTCAGTGGCTATGAAAGGTCTGAATTCTTAGCCTTGTCATCTGAAATACTTTATTTAGAGAACAGAAGTGCTCTTGTCTGTTTCAGGTCTCAGGCTAATGTTAACGTTCCTCAACCTGTACTGAACGGGCTACCTCCATGAGTCTAAAGCAGTTTCAGTTTTTAAAGCCTGTCTAGTCTATTCCTTTTTCTTCAGGTAGCCAACTGGGGTGGTGAATGGTGCTTGGAGGATTTTGGGTTGAAATCCTGTTATCGTAGGGTAATGCATGCCAAATTTGGATTGCCAGCATGCCTAGTGGTCACTTTCAGAATCAGAAATACTCTCTTTGAGTTTGTATTTGTATGTAACAACAGATACAAGTAGGACCTTCAGAAGTTGCCTTGATGTCTGAAATCACTTGTTGCCAAAGAACTTTAATGTGCACTCAAATATGCTGCATTTGCACTCTCTGCAGTCTGCAGTTTACACAGCCACTGCCGGCCAGTTAACCGTGAAGGAGGCTGAAGGTTGAGCTTAGCGGTAAGGAATGGCCATTAGCAAATTATGCTGTTAGATTGCTTAGTTCAACTGTATTAAAGAATGTGGTACGTCAGGATTAAACATAGAGGACTTTCTGAAAACTACAAGAAAAAAAGTGAGAGTTTTTATTTTCTCTTGTTAGACATCTGACTCTTCCAGATGACATCATCTCTTTCAGGACAGTTGTCCGGAAAAGTGGTAAATGGTTGACTTCACTTACATTGTGGTCTGGTTGTTCTGTGATGAATAGAAACTACAGCTACTGAAAAAAAAAATTAGTTTGCTTTCTTGCTTTGAAATACCAGAGAATAAAGATAACCTACGGAAAGGAAATTTTAGTCTTCAAATCAGTTCCCTAGATTTTTAACATGAAAAATTTCAGAGTGATTTTAATTTGATCTTTTGCCATGTTGGATTCCCTGCTGTCTTCACATTCAGGACTAATACCGTCTGTATTTTGTGTGATATCAGGTAGCAAATACTCTGTGCAGGGTTTTGTTACCGAGAAATTTATAAACAATCACTACAGCTGCAGTGTTTCTCCTCAGATTTTTAAACAAGAAAAGGGCTTTAAAAAAAAAATTTCTCTTAGATCTTTTTCTTAAAAATGTGCAGTATTGAAGCTGGAGACAATAGGATGCAAAAAATTCTGTCAACTCTTTTGAGGTGTTTATGGGCAAGCTGAACAGTTAAAACTACTTTGCTTTCTAGCATCAACACCTGCTTCTGTCCCACATAGAGAGCCAGCAGATATGATGGCCTGTGATACTAACTGAAGAACTGCATTCACAGCTTGGTGTTATGTGGACACACGCACACAAAATAATGTGAAATTATTTGTTCCCTGATAAATTTACTGACATTTTGCTGTATGGCTGCAAATGCTCATTATCCCCTGGAAGTGTGAACTTAATTCGAACAGAAATCACAGAAATCACATTGAGCATTGTGGCACCTACATTGCCCTAACATCTCCAAGGCTCCTTCTTTAGTCCCCTGCTTCCTCGTGCTTTCCAGCACCTCCTGTTAGACATTGACATAGCAGCATCAGTAGGAAAGTGGCAAAGTCTCTTTGTTCCTGGCACTGTGTTTTGCCTGGCTTTAATGTGAGAGGAACTGGTAGTTTCCAGCCTAGCCTGTCTGGACTCCCCCAGGAAGAACCTAGACAGAAGGGACCATTGTGTGGAGAGATTTCAAGGCTGGGAGCTGCTGTTCTGGCTATTCCATCTGACCTCATTGCACTGGAATGGAATTGTTGGAATTGGCACAGCTCCAGAGTTAAGCCCCTTCTGCAAGTACCTGCTTCGCTCTCCAAGTTGTCTATGGGCAAACCTCCCCTGAGCCCTGTCCTCCAACTGGCTCCAGAGCCAGAAGAGACCAGTCCCTTGCTGCAGTGGTGGGTGTAAACTCGTGCAGCGCAGCTTCTTTCAGGTGGGCTCACTTCATGGGAGTGTTTGCTGTCTATCCACAGGTCTGGGCGTTATCTTAAGCCCTCTTGCCTCTGCCTGAGCACCACAGCCTGCTTTTTGAAACGTCTGAGGTGCTCAGGTCCTTCCTTATACAGTGCTTCATGGTACCTGGGCTCTTGGTGTTCTTCATAATAACATATATATTAATATAATAATAACTGTTGTTTGAGTAAAAGGTGGCCGCTTAGAAGGAAGACAACCTGTGATATCACTTTATTTATCAAGTCATGTCATCTTTTTGTTGTATCTTGCATTTCAGATAGACATTAAGTACAGTTTCTGTCACAAAAGGTGTGAACAATACACATGCAAATTAGGGAAATATCCGCTTCATGTTTATACAGTGATAGTTTTCTAGGCAAAGTGACTGAACTTCAGTGGGGGAGTATTTAAGGTAGTAGAAAGTAGTATTTGTATATAAACTTCCCAATACTTTCCTGATTTCCCACTTTGTCTGACATGAAGTTGATAATGGTTAAGTAATACTTAAATGAACCTTTGGTGTACATGAAAATTTTACTGATAATAGGCAAAATATTATAATCAATCAGCCTTCTAGACATTCCTAAAGTACTTCTCAGAAAAGTTTGTCTTAAAACCATTATTGTCAGTTTTTACTGTAAATGGCTGTTCTGTTGCTGAATTCCAGAACAGCATATGTTATAATTGAACCTGTGTAAGAGAAGGACGTTGTAGCTAAATAATGTATGTATAATATAAATATTGGTTTTCCATAGGTGTGAATACAGACATATAAAATGTGTTGCAAAATTATATAATATTTATGTATAATAGATATAATACATAAACCAGATTATTATTCACATCATCAAGGTAAAATAGACATATTTAAGTATTTTTCATTATGTATTATATTGTCCCCCTAAGTTAAAAGGCTGAGAACTGGACAACTGAAGAAGATTGTGATGCTATGAATTTTGTATTGAAGAAGCTAGGAGTGCATAAGGATATGACATGGAAAAATACTAACACAAGGCACGAATAATCAACGTGTTAGTGTATGCAGATATTGGTCAAAATTATTCTGTAGTGCAGGGTGGTTTTCTGCAATATTTTAAACATTATTATGTGCTAGATGTAATAGTAATATTTATATTAACTATGTTTTAGATATCTGATATCCATGTTACTGGAGAGTCACAGGACATGTCTGCTAAAGAAAGACTCCTCCTGTGGTCACAGCAGACAACTGAGGGTTATGCTGGAATCCGTTGTGAAAATTTCACTACCTGCTGGCGCGATGGAAGATTATTTAATGCCATCATTCATAAATACAGGTAAGTACTCCATTTGTTTGGGTTTTTTTTTGAAAAATATTAATTACTTGATTTTAATGCACATTGAGAGAGGGCTCTGTGGATCATGTCTGTAATAGCACTATAGCTGTAATGGTTGGATGTAGATTAATGTAGTAATGGTTGGACTCGATGATCCAGTGGGTCTCTTCCAACCTGGTTATTCTATGATTCTGTGATTCTGTGGAGATGACACTGGCTCTCTCTAGCCAATTCCCTACTCTGTACTGCCAAAGGATTCCTCATTAGCCCTTATGTGTCCCACCTCCCTCAGAAAACCATCTCAGTGAATTCTGTGTGTCTCCTGTGAGGCACCTCCAGTCTGCTGAGAAGAATGTCCACAGGTGCAGCCTTCTCCACAGTCCCTTTTTGTTATGATGTTAAAGTACAGGCAGAGCAGAGTCAGAACTGATCATCACGGTCTGGGTCTGCACTGCTGGTGAAATCCATCAACTACTGCATGACCTGAGATATACCCAAGATCCCCTTATTTTTTCCCTCTGTGTCTTTACCATGCTCCTGGAGCCTAAAAACATCTTTGAAGTTTCTGCTTGTAAGCCAGATCTACTCTGAGAGGCATCTCCTGTAAAATGGCAGGGTATTCTCATGAAAAATGGGGCAAGTTGGCTTGAATGTTCTCAGTCTGAGAAGGGAATTGTGCTACTTTCTCTCCCTTTCTATGCTTTTTGACCACAATCTCATAAACAACAAGCATTTGTAGAACCCCTAGTGGCTCTAGCTAGAGGGATGCACTACATTAACTTACTTAAAATATAGTTTAAGAAGTCTATGAGAAGAGAAGATTTCTAATTCTGGATTCTAAGTAAAAACAGGTTTCTTTTGACAAAACCCACTTTGGCATCAAAACTCAATAGAGGAACAAAATTTGAGATTGTTCCTGTGCTCAGTGTTCCCTCTTGTTTGGCGGCGCCTCTCTGGTTTTTTACATTTTTTGGTTCCTGAATTGAATAAGGAGATTTGTATCTTAGAGGACCACAGGGGAGAGTATTCTGTCTACAGGGTTAATTAGTATGTACTGACTTGGCCCTCACCATGCAAGGCTTGTACTTTCTGGGTTTTATGTGTAAAGAGTTTGCACTGTAGTTCCTGGGGCATATAATGACAAAGTCTGAGGATACATAATTTCTTTGTATAATATCAAAGGGACGTCCCAAGTAGAGAGACAGAAATTTTGTATGTTTTAATGCAGCTCCAGGAAGCAGACCCTGAAGCAGATTATTCTGTTCTTGAATTTAGCTCTTGTTGGACCACTTGGCTCACCACAGAAGGAAGCTTAGGCAGAGCCAGCATACATGCACTATGGGGATGAGGACAGTAAAGTGAAATGGGAGATGAATCAAGCAGATGCAGCCTTTTCCTCAAACAATGTGTAGAGAGGCTGTAAGCAAAACCATACAGCACTCTGAGTCCCAGAGAAGTTAGCTGTGGCAGTACATAGCTTCATGGTAAAATGAAGCTGTATCTGAATCAATGAGGTCTTTTTCTGACTAACACTTCTGTTCTGGTAGCCAGGCAGGGAGAGTCTTCTTTTAGTAACATTGGCAAGACAAAAGCAAATAGCTGGCAGAAGACTAGGCTGTTTTATTTCAGGACAGAGCAGCCAAAATAATGAACTTAGCGCAGGCCAGTATTTGAAAAAATAAACAATTTGAATGATATGGAGAGAGGACAGGGAAAAAAGGAAGGAACTTAATGAGATGGGACAATGCAAAATATTTCTCAGAACCTCTTCAGAGCCTTCTATGGCTTACACAGAGCAGTGAAGCCTTTACAGCTCAGCAACTACTACTTGTGGAGCTAATAAATAATGAAAAACTCGAATCCTGTCCTCCAACTCTGCAAAAGTTAGTGCCTTGGGATATGACTTGAGTCCCTGCAGTTGCTTTGCTGGAGCAGTGTTTCTGGCAGTGCTCCGTGAGTTTGGTTCACAGCGTTTCAATGGGGAGACATGGGAACCTTTGACACGAGTGTGTTGCACAGAGTGGATGACTCAGTGGCTGAGGAGCAGAGCCCCATTTTCTGTGTTTCTGTGCCAGTTTCCATGTAGCTTATCCTCTTCCTGTAAACATAACTTCTCCACCTAATGTCTTTTGCCGCAAGAAGTTACAGATTCTTGGACTCTGTCTTGCTGATGAAATCAATGAGATTCTTCCACTGATTTCAGTGAGCTTCTGTGTTTCTTTCCTTCACTGTTTTGTACCGTTAAAACAGAGGTAATAATTTCCAGCTATTGCTCACAAGATAGGAATGGTCTTTCCAAACATGGTATTTTTAACAACGGTATTTTACTCCAGAAAGCTCTCTCAAAGCTTGGTTTGCATTCTGAGCAGTAAATAGATTAAATAGTAACAAAATGTGCACATTTCTGGCAGTGATTCTCCATATGTCTGTTTTGGGAGCTCTCAGTTTGTGGCACAGAGGTGATCTCAGGAGCTGGGCTGAGCATCCTGCAGATGCCGTGGGCTGGTATAGAGATGACCGGGGATGCCTGGTCGTGGTGCAGGGCAGTAGCCCCTCCTGTGCCAAGTATGCTATGCTCACTCTCGTGATGGAAGCACCGTGTACCCCTGGGCCAGGAAGGGTGTCTGATCTTTTCAGCAGGAACACAACTGCCAGCCTGGGAGGGATATAAATGGGCCCAGACCTAATTTTAAGGAGATGACATTTAGTGCTATGGCAATAATAAACAGAAAGCTCAGAAATACCGAGGCATGTTACTGGTGTCTAGAATTGCAGTTGTACTGAGTGACAGCAAGCTGTATGTTGGATCATAAGCACACACTTACCCATGTCAGGGGCACAGTGGTGCCCCAGCCAGGAGCAGAGTGGCTGAGGGCACCAGGCACTTCCACAGGGATGGGCTAGGTGGGTTGCACCACCCATAGTTCAGCCTGGGACCAGAGGTGAGAGCACCAGCAGCTCACAGAGGACAGGAGCCACACTGTCTCTGAGCTGAACCTGAGCACGAAGAGGCAAACCCTGTGATCACAGCCCAGGCATCACCACTGGGGTTGTTCAGCCTGGAGAAGAGGAGGCTGAGGGGAGATGTCATTGCTCTCTACAACTACCTAAAAAGAAGTTGTGGAG
>WAAB01024612.1:0-27583 GCA_013389865.1 Piaya cayana | reverse complement strand
TTCTGTGTCTGAGAGGCCATTTCTGGCTGTGTCATTGAGAACTTGGGTTGTACAGGTCCACCACGATCCCTGCAGTCGGTCATCCACGAGATGGGGAGATGTCACTGTCCAGTTCTAGATGACAGGAGGCTAGAGTGGCGGTTTATGATTATCTCCTTTCAAGGCAGAAGCGATGTTTTAAATTGCAAGTGTGCACCGGCTTCAATACATCAGGGAGCTGGTGAAGCAGCGTAGGGCTGGGCGAGGAGCTGGGCTGTGCATGAGTCAGTTGCCAGCGGGCAGGGAGCCTCTCCCCTGCCGCCTCTTAACAGCAGGTGGGGATTGCTTCATCTAGTAGCGGGCTCGGTTTTTTTCTGCCCAGCAGGGGATCCCAGCACCTTTTGCCTCAAGCCAGCTAAGATTTATGATGCAGAACCGCAGGGTTAATGCATGGATTTGCCGTTGCTCCCTGCTCCCTGCAAGGTGCGTGGGAGAAGCAGAAGGCCAACATTTCCCTGGTGTGATTACTTGTAGTACCCGCTGCAGCATCTTGGTGGAGATCTTGACAGCTGTGTGGCGGCTGGATGAGCCAGATTTGTCCCCGTCTCTCTGTCCCGTGCGCAGACGCAGCTGTGCTGGCAGTGCTGGGCTGCTACAGCCAAGCCTGAGGACGTGGGCAGCCTGCAGGCACTCAAGTCAGTCACCTGCTCTCCTGAGCAAATTCAGGATATTTGTTTTCTTTCCTCTCAAGCAACAAGGATCGGGTTGTTTGAGCAGTTCTTAAGGGCCTTCAGTCACTTTCTCTCTTACCTGTCTTAAGAGTATGAATGAGTTTGAGTGATTTTGCAGTGTTTTTTGATCAAAGGGAAGGAATTTTATGAATGACAGAAATGAGAGGAAAAAAATACTCTATTTGAGGTACTTGGCTCTATACACTACTTGATTTTTTTTTCTCCTAAACGTAATTTGTTTTCATGTGAGAAGGTTGATTATGTTTCAGCAGGTTCCAGTGGTCTGTGTTTATAGAGTAAGATGGAAATACTTGACTGAGCTGCTGAGGAGTATGTAAAGTTTCCATTTTAAAACATCCTGTATGTGGTTAAATCCTTGGGAAATGAATGGGGCTCCACACCTGCCTCAAGAACTGCCTCAGGAGGCTCCGTTGCAGGCCCTGAATTGTGCTTTTCACGTTGTTGTTCTGTATGAATATCTGTTCTTACATAGAAAGATTAAATAAAATGTTCAGATTAAAAAAATCAGTTTTAATACTGAACATTACCCTGCTTGTTAATTGTACAATTTTATTTTAAGTATTCCATCCTTTAGACTCAGTTTTTGAACCTCTACACCTTTCTCTGGATGTGGGATCAGGTCCATTAGTGAAAGCTACAGATACGCTCAGGAGAGTCGAGAACATTCTATATGTCTCATCTATTATGTAATTGGCCTTTTATAGCTTCATTTTTCATTGAAGACGTATGTTGTTTGCTTCAGTGTGTTGTGTTGGAAGAAATCTGACTTGGGGCAATTTAAAAAGTACATGATGTTTCTTTTATGTCATCATGTCATATGTAGCAAAAACCTGTAAACCTGCCTTCAAAGTTGGAGGCTGACTTTAATCAGCATGTAATGTCCAGATTTCCCCAGAGATCGTAGAATCATAGAATGGTTTGGGTTGAGAGGGACCTTGAAGATCACTCAGTTCCACCCTCCCTGCCATGGGCAGGGACACCTCCCACAAGACCAGGCTGCTCAAGGTCCCATCCAACCTGGCCTTGAACAATTCCAGGGAGGATGTTGATGAGATATAGCTGTCTACGCACTGGGGTCTTCATCCTGCAACTCAATCAATGTATTTATAGTCAGTAGGATGCTCCTTACATGAATGTTCTTTATTTGTGTTTCCATTTTCATATGTACATGCCTTTTGCCCAGGAACAAGAAATTCTCATCTTTTGGAACTGTATCCCTTTGCTAAAATATATAAAACAATTGTTGACTATAGAGGATGAAGGCCACTCTTCTTTCATTAGGGGTTAGATGCTAGATTGGAGCTACTAATCTAAATTGTAGATCTAGATTACACTTTGCAGGTACATTTATTTTAAAGGAAAGGAAATTCAAAGCTATACCAAAGTGACAAACCGCTTTTTTTTTTTTTAAACTTCAGACTGCCCTGAGCCTTTGGTACACAAGGACTGCAGGCAATTTCAGTTAAAAAGTGGCTGAAAATGGAACTTAAGAAGTAGCAGAAGTAACAACTGTAAGATTTACAGTTAAATGGCACCTATAGACGCTTCAGTAAGGACAGTGGCTACTCATACTTAGAAAACAGACGTGGTTACAGACCAGCTCACATTGCTTTCTAAAGAAGAAAAATGAAGTATGGAGGGTAGGAAAAGAAGATTAGCATCAAACACAAACACTTGTAAAGATGTGTGCACTCCTTTCTACATTTTATTTCTTGCCTTCTTAGAATGTTTATGATAGAGGTAATTTTGCTTTTAACATTTACAAAAGGAATTCCCGCAAGTGCAGTGTGTTCTTGTACAACTAGATGATTGCATTTAATGAGTAGCCCCAGTGGTGCCTGTATGGTGAAAAATAGCATCTGTTCAGGAATTATTGCTATAGCAGATACCAGATAAACCTGTATTTTTAAGGTTCTGATCCTGCATGTTAGGTCTGTTCTTATAAATGAAGAGAGTCCAGCTCCTGCTCTGTGACCCTGTGGGTAAGTGGTACAAGAGGGTTTGTGTCTGCATGGCTGAACTGTCCTCTCTGCGCCCCAGACAGGGTGCAGCCCTTGAGAGCAGCCCTGGTCAGTGTTGTCCCTTGAACGGGGCCCAGGTATTGCACGGGAGGGTGTAAGTCCCAATGAGCCATGGTTGTGCTGTGGGGAGAACTAGAAATTATAAAATCATGGACTGTTGGTCTGGCCTTCTGTGCACTTTCAGCACTGACATGTCCAGTTATGCCTGGACTTGAAGGTGAATTTCAGCAACCATACAAAATAGGAAAGACACAGCTTAAGAAAAAAGTCTGACAAGTAAGCAGGACTGTGGTATACATACACGTGAAGGGTTTGAGACAAGAAAACAAGCAGGGTTATTTTATGTAATGCTATACCAAGGCTTGCTGAGAACACATGTAGGCAGTTGTCTACAAATTTTGGCACCAAGATGAGTATTAAAAATGCTGCAGAGAGAGAAAGTGGTACTAGAGTTCAAAAGGGTGCATTTTGAGCACAAAATAGAAGGAAAATGGGGTTTGTTTTATTGTTAAAGAAATGTGAGGATGTGATCCAAAGGGGCCTTTGACACTGGTAGACTTTGTGTAAGACCTTAGTGATACCTGCACTTTTAAGTTGTATGTAGTTTAGAGAGGGCAAGGAGAAACAAGACCATTGGCACCAAATAACAGAGGAAGAGGCTAAGAGTGAGTGCAGCCCAGGAGGAGTGTATATATGCTGGATGCTTCATGTGGAAGGAGGAGGAATAGAAGTTGCAGCAAAAAGTGTGTGTCGCTAAAGGAAGCAGCACCGTGACAGCTCCATAAATACTAGATAAAGCAAGAGAAATTTTCCAGAGTCACAATGTTTTCCTTTGAAATATTACTATAATAATGCAATTCCAGAATTACTAAGGGGGTGTTTCTTGGAGTGTGGTATAGCAGGGAGCATGCTGGATTCCTGCCCGCTAAATAACTGTTCTGCTTTAGAACAAGCTGTTTCAACCTTCCCCAGGACAATTTGCCCTGTATGTTTGGTTAGTTGAACACTGAGCTCCTGGCCAGCAGCGCATGTGGCATCCCTCTGATGTTAAAACATGTTGCAGCTGATCAGGTGCTGACACGAATACATTCCTTACGGGGAGTGGTAGCGATGCCTCTGTTTGCAGTAACATGTTGAGCACCCTTGGGGAATGAATGAGAAAGAAACTAAATTTTACACAGTGTCAAGCCTTAAAATGCTAGGGGATATGTTTTAAATAAAGAGATTAGTCAGGTCTGCTAGTTTTGGCTTGCTGTTTTGTAACTCGTCATTTATTGTTACCCAGCTTTATAAAAAAAAAGAAAGCTTGAGTTTGGTTGCATTGCCCCTTGCTTCCCACCTGCCTTCCTGTTCCGAAACGGCTTTTTGGTTTTTAACAGTTTTTGTCATGTAGAAGAATGAGACTTGGGATTAAGAATTAGCAATTTGGGCAAAGATAAACAACATTCAGGATGATTAAAAATACTGACAACCAGACATGCTTTGAATGTTAACTTGCCTTAATATGCATATCCATACAATTAATGGGTTTAGAAATAGCAAGGATGCTTTGGCTGCAGTTTGATTAAATGCACTCAGAAAAATTCTGTCATGGCTCTTGGTGAAGACCGTGTTAAAATAGTACTGGAAGCAGGCATGCAAACAAATCTTGTGAGGAGTGGCTGAGGGAGCTGGGATTGTTTAGCCTGGAGAAAAGGAGGCTGAGGGGAAACCTTTTCACTGTCTACAACTACCTGAAAGGTGGTTGTAGACAGATGGGTGTTGGTCTCTTCTCCCAGGTGACAGGTGAGAAGGTGAGAGGAAATGGCCTCAAGCTGCACCGGGGGAGGTTCAGATTGGATGTTAGGAAAAAATTCTTCATGGAAAGAGTTCTTGGGCACTGGCAGAGGCTGCCCAGGGAAATGGTGGAGTCACCATCCCTGAAGATATTTAAATATGGATAGATGAGATGTTCAGGGATATAGTTTAGTGGTGGACAGGTATGGTTTGGCTTTATGATCTTGAAGATCTTTTCCAACCTAGTGATTCTGTGATTCTATGAATTTTAACATATTGTGTTGCAGTAGTTAGCATTAGTATGTATTGGATGGAAGACTGCCAGGCAGTTGAGTTGATTAATTTCAGATCTGGACTTAAAATGATCCCTGTGTATTTGTGCTGGGTCCTACTGCTGAGTAGCAGCTGAATGAAAGGTAATGGTTTGCTTTTTGCGGTAACTGACAAGAAACAGAATTTTGGGATGAAATCAAAGCTCTTCTCTTGCTTAGGCCAAATGGGATTAATGTGAAAGGCCAGTTTTTATTCAGGTTTCATGCATCTCTTATTATTTGATTGGTAATGACAAGGATACATAAGGATGTCAGCAGTGGTGTATGTACCCAGCATGAATCAGACAGGGGGAGGTCTTGGTCTGTGACTGTGCCTTTGGCAAGTTTGTGGCATGTGAAGAAAGAGTTGCCACCAAGGCAGGACAGCAGGAGGAGCCTTAGGGAGGTCTTTTGAACTCATTGTGGTACCTCATCCTTCTTCCCTGTTGGTAACTGTATCAATCCCACTGGGAAGGCAGTGTGTGAGGCTGTCTGGAAGAAGTTTTCTTGGGGAGCAGAACTGAAAAATCGCTTGATTTGGTTTCTTCATAGTCTTTTCAGTATTGAAACACTACATTATGGTTATTTCTGTAGGTTGCACAGTGTGGGTTCAGGTTGATAGAATCACCAGGTTGGAAAAGACCTCTTGGATCATCGAGTCCAACCATTTCTGTCTGCTTCTAAACCGTGTCCCTGAGCACCTCATCTACCCGTCTTTTTGTACCTCCAGGGATGGTGACTCAACAACCCCAGCTCTTTCAGCCGCTCCTTGTTCTCCAGCCCCTTTACCAGCCTTGTGGCTTTTCTCTGGACACGCTCACATCGATTAACAGCTATGAAAAAAGGCAAAAAATTGGCAAAGTTACTATAGCATTACTGTTTTTCTAATGACGAAAACATCTCCTGTTGCAAAGAGAATGTAAAATCTGGTTTTAAAGCTGATAAAAGGGCTGACTGAGATTCTTTCTAGTTTCATTCATGTGTATCCTGAGCTTGAAATCTACATTGCAAACTTACTGCCAAGTTGTGATTAGGGTTCATTAGGCATGGCTAAAGCTGAACTCGACACTCCAAGATTAACTAATAGGTCTTTCATGTTACAATGCCTCAATTGTGTCTTTATCTAAATCAATTGGTAGGGCAAGTTACAGGTAAAGTTTTGCTATGCTAACAAAGGTGGGACAGGAGGCTTCAGTAGGTTTATTAAACTCAGCGCTTGTGAAATCAAGGACGACGGGCACAATAAAAGGAATTATCTGAATGAGCTGTGTATGTTGTCAGGATCTAAATTAATAAGTTATGACACCTGAGGGCTTTTTTTCCCTTATTTTCAGTGCAGCTGAAACATTAATTCTTTTTCTGTTGGAAGTCTTGATAAAACATGTTGGGATGTCTGAAGTAGAGTCGGGAAGTATATCTGTAAATAGTGTGCCCTTGTTACAGTATTTCCAGCTCACTGTCACTTGCAGTAGTTTTCAAGAATTATTCATTTTGTCTGAAAACTTATATATGAAAAATTATGAAAAAGGCACAAAAAAGTGGTTTGAAGAGTTTGGATCACATGGCAGTTTTTCAGCTCTTGAGGGAATCAATATCATCTTTAGAGAGGCTTTGAGTGAAGTCTGTAGAGGCACGTAAAATAATTAGTACTGGCATTCCTGTCATACCAGCACAAGAGAAAACAAAACCAAAGAGTGTACAAGTCATAATGCTCATGTGAAATAGATGGGCATAGTGTGTCAGGGAGGCTATGGACTTGTGAAGTTTGAGAAAACTATTTGCCATGCGCTTGAACAGACAAGCTTTATTCACTAGTTTGCTCTTGGGTTTTTCACAGTTGTCAGCATAAAACTTTTTCTAGAATGACAGTTTTCAATTAAAGATTTTTTGCACTTTCCCTGAATGCTGAAATGTTGCCTAAATTGAGTGATTGCTCTGCTCAGCTTCACTGAGTAGTTTAATGGGCTGGGATAATTTTTGCATCACCATGTCATGTGTTGAAGACGTTATTGTGAAGTCTATGGTTGAACAGTCATTTTAGTCTCCCATTTGACATTACATGAAATATTTCATGTATCTCCCCACAAAAGATATTTCTGAAAAGTAGTCAAATATTTATATAAATTACTTCAAATAATCTGTGTCAATTGGCAGAGATAGAGGGATTTAATGAAGTACTTTTCAGCTACTTCCAGCTTCAGACTTCTAGTCAAGTACTGAATGATGAATTACCAGATATGACTTCTACTATACGTCTCTTCAATAATGGCATTAAAATTTTGGTAGTGTTTTCAAATTTGTTTCATGTTAATTGAATTAGAAAGCCTTTGAGAAGTTTGAAGCTAATCTGCAGTAGTCAGTGTTATCAAATCTATGAGAGCCAGTTAAACATTTTTGCATTTAAAATGTACAGCATTGCTTTATGTTTTTGAGCATGTCAGTCTGAAAACGTGTTCAGAGAGGCAGAGCACTTCATGACAGATTTGCAGCTATCTAAACTTCCACTCATTAAGGTCAGTGGATTTGGCTTGCTTTAGAGTAATTATTAGATTCTGGATAGCTTACTAGATAGGTTATACTGGATATGTTAGCCAGATTTCCACTGACTCTAATGAACTACATATAGACACTTGCATGTAGGTATGTAGACACCTTTTAGATGGATCTGGAGATGAATCTCACCCACTGGCCATTTCTTCATGTATGTGTAATGGAGATTTTGTGGTCTCAGAGAAGTAGTAAAGCTGGAGGCTCTCAATCTCATTTCTTTCTTGTCATGTCCATGTGAATCTTAAAAAGAACCAAAACCATTCTCCATATAAGTTGCAGTCTACAGTATCCTGTGAATGCTTGATGCTGATTACTCATGATCTGACCTGGCCATGCATTATTGCATGCAAAACTCCTCTCTGAGTGACTCTACCTAATAGTGTTGTAACTATAGATGAAAAGTCCTGCCTGTCCTTTGATGCTTTTCTCTACAGGGCAGCTGCAGCCAGTTCTTCTTCATTTAGGTGCTGCATCACACTTACATCTATGATATATCTTTTATGTTCCCTTTTCTAGCTTTTCTACTCAAATGTTTGAGTATTGTGCAAAACTATCCATCTGGGAGACACATGAACCTGAGGGCCAGTGGCAAGGAGCTCCAGGCAAAAGTCACCGGGTTCAAGCATCTGTTTGAAAACTTACTTTTGCCAGTTGCAGACATTGGCATGGAAATTGGTGCTTGCATCTCTGTACTGAGGACTGAGACTGAAAGGTTCTTTCCTGACATGGTGCAAAAAGCTTAATGAAGCTAGAAAACCTTTTCATGTGTTATTATCCTTTGAGACAAATCCACAATTCTGTAAGGAATCCAGGGCATCTGAAAGCAGGGTAACCTAAGGTTTAGTGGCAGATAGTGTTTACTCAGGAGTCAACATTGTACCTCCTCTCCTCAGCATGGAGTTTTTGTCACTGAGGAACCTGGTACAGAACCTTGTGCCGTGTGTCTGTATTGTGGTCCTTGGTTCTGATTATGGAAGATGTCTGTTGCTCCTTAATGCCACAAAGTCATACCTGCTTGCTGGTTTTGAGCAGAAACTCTCTTCCTCCTTTCTAAGTGATCAGAGTGTGTGGAAAGAAATCTGAACTAGAACTGCCTTAGATTTCTACCTGATGTGGAGACAAAGTCTTTAGTAAGTTCCTAAACACTGACACTGTATTTAAGCTGGCTTAAGTATTTTAGTAGTGTTTTGGAAACTCTTCTTAAGGGATGGGTTAAATTGTAGGTGTTACTATATAGTAGATTGAATAATAAGTAGATTTTGCATTGTCATCTCCTTTGTAGAGTTACTGGGAAAGTCACAGGAGATATATGATGGAAGAGATAGAGCTCAAATTTCTGTTTTACATGGACATTTCCTGTCTTCTGATTCCTTTCTTTGCGATCTGTCTGCTGTTAACCAGAATCAATATAGTAGATATATTTCTTGTGGTCCCTTCTGAAATGTATCTTGAATTCTATCTGTTTGGGAAGTCCCTCTAGTCTTGTCTTCTTAAAAATTTATTTTATGACTAAGTAATCTGGCACAGTTTTAAATTTCTTCGAGTCGTCCTCCTTTCTGGCACCCATCCTTTTCAATTGTCTGTGAACAATGAAGCACACAAATTGTTTAATTGTTATAGGCACATTCTAATTACAGTAATGGAAAAGCTAACTGGGCTATAGCGATGTGTTCACTTCACTCTGCCTCTTCAGTCATGTTTTCTCTGAGAGTTCTGCTTGAGGTTCACTATATTAGTATTTCTGGGTAATATAAACCAAGAAAGAAATAACCTTTTCAGTATAAGGTATTACTCAGCCAACATTTAGAGTTTTGACTGAAAGAGAGTTGTGCAGATTAAACAGTTTACATAGTCCGTGTAATTAACTTCAGGCTTGTCAGTTACTCTGCTGAACTTGTTAACAGTATTTTCACATGGAGTGTTACTCTGAAGTCTATAGGTTTTAATAAAGTTAAACATTGTAATAATTTGGGCAACTATTATCTGGGAGCAGGTTGGGGAAGGATGTGGTTTCTTGATCCTTGACTGTTAAAGATCTTTTTCCACTTTGGAATATCAAATTCCCTTCAAATCTAACCTTTTGTTTTAACGAGCTAGTATTGTAGCTGCTGGTTTGCATCTTCAACTATTTTACAAGGTGTTAGGTTCTGGCCTTGGGGATTCTACATGTGCCAACTATTTATTTTGCACAGCTCTCTGATTACAAGGAGTCTTTGCAAAGCAGAAAACTTGCATTCAATCAGTATAACTTGCATTATAACCCCTCTCATTTCCTCATGCTGTTCTGCAGCTATTGTTCACTTGCTTCTCTTTGAGGTGCTAGGTATTTATTTTCTTGAATCGATCCTAATTTTGTTAGCTTCCTAATTGAAGTGATATTAATCACACCTTTTTTCCCCCCTTACTTCTTATACAAATTGTGTCTAATTTCTAACACCTACACTAAGATCTCAAACGGCAGCACTAACCTTACTTATAAATGAAATGATTAATGACTCACAATGTAGGAGCCAAACCCCTTGACTTAGGTGCGGCTGCAGAAGAAGCATCTCCTTTGCATGGTATGTTCCAACTCGGCTGGTGTTTGTGATGTTTGTGTGTGTTTTGATGGCAAGGGCCCAACCCGCTGAAAAATCTACCATAAGATGACTCACAATATTATAACAGGAGGTAGAGTCATCATCTTTTACTTGAAACCCATTTCATTTAATTTGCTCTTGACTTTGTATAAAACCACTTAAAAGCGCTATGCAAATTGATATAAAATACATTTATAATACATTACAAATAGCTTCTACAAAACTTGTGTATTTTTTCTTTACCCTTGACAATGAAGATGTTTGCCGTGGTGGATGATGCTTTTAAACCTAGTGTTTGCTTCAACTAGGATGGTTAAATAAATACTTCTTAGAAGGAAGTATTGGCATGGGTGGACAAGGTCCTGAGGGGCATGGTTTAGTGTTTGATAGGAATGGTTGGACTCGATGATCCGGCGGGTCTCTTCCAACCTGGTGATTCTATGATTCTATGATTCATCACAACTACAATTAAAACAGTTAGTGGTATTTCAGAATTCAAAGGAGAAATGAAAAACTAAAGATACTAAAAATATTTTTGATTATTTATAATACAGCCCCATAACACTCACTGTGTGCAGTCTGTGCTCAGTGATACTGGATTCCCTTGATTCTTGGGAAAGCATGGTGATCAGTGATCACAACACTGAAATCCGCGTGTGTCTGCTCTAATGCAAACTCCCATGTAGCTGGTCAGTGGGCAGGTATCTCAGCAGATAAGGATGAATTTTATTTTTAATTAAAATCACAATAAAACACTTTTATATAAGAGGAACAATGTGGCAATAAGCCATTTTCTGAGCCATGTTTTTAGGCTGTGTTTTTCTGAGGTTAAAACCAGTCTTGTACCAAGCTATGGGAGGTAAGCTCCTTTTTCCGTGGCTTTGTGATGTATCGCTCTACTATTTGGGCAGTGGAAGAGGTGACCTGTGCAGGGTGGAAGCCCCAGGCCCCCAGCAGCATGTGCTTCCCATGGCCAGTACTAGGCTTTTACATTCAAGTCATAGTACCTGTATTTTCCCTTTTGTGAGCCATCGGTGGGCTTGTTCTCAATCAGCTATTGAGCCTGCTGACTGCTTCAAAACACCAAGCACTATCAAGGCAGAGATAAATGCTGTCTTCTGTAGTATTTTATGGTTGATCAAGACTTTAGATAAATATAGACCATTAATCTAGATTGATGTTCTATGTATGAAGTGTATCATTAACTGAAAACAGCAGTATTTATTGCAGATTTCCCTTGTTCTTAAATGGGAACTGAAATAACCCTAACTGAAATAACCAAGGCCAGGTTGGATGGGACCTTGGGCACCCTGATCCAGTAGGAGGTGTCCCTGCCCATGGCAGGGGGTGGTACTGGATGGTCTTTGAGGTCCCTTCCAACTCTTCTATGATTCTGTGATTCTGTGATTCTATGCTGGGAAGAGTTGCAGAGATGGGAAAGTATGTTTAAAAGCTAGCAAGAGTGGGCTTCTCCTCAGCTGGGAGTGAAGCCATGGCACTGGTGTAAAATGATGTCTTAAACAACAGCAGTTGTTCTTATTAACTTTTTACCTGTCCCACACTGAGAAAAACCTTACCGTTTCTCCATCTAAATGAAATCTTTATTCTAAGGAGATTATTGTGTCAGTATCTATGCAGCTTGTTTTCTGGGAACACTCAAGGCTTTCACAACTTGTTTCTTCTTGTTCTGAGAGCTGGCAATCGAGCAGGCAGCATAAGTGATCCTTGGGCCATTTTTATGAGAAGTGAAACAAATATAAAGAAGGCAGGTGAAAAAAAAACCCCAAACCAACAGTGCACGCTTCCAGAAACCTGCTTCGGTTGTCAAAACTGTGCTGTGAAAGCAATCTTGTTACTCATACGTGAACCATTGTTGTGGTTGAAACAAACTCCAGGAGACTGGAGTGCTCTGTTTCTTTTTCTAGTATGGTCTTTTATTTTTCATGGAGTTTCTGTGCTGCTAAGAGCAACGGATGATATTGGTTTTGTTGCATTGTTTTCGTTGCACTCAAATTAAGAGAAAAATGTCACCGTGCTCCCACTAAGCATATTGGAAGTGGAAAGTCCTGCTGATTTAGGAGGATTATGNATTCTCAATCAGCTATTGAGCCTGCTGACTGCTTCAAAACACCAAGCACTATCAAGGCAGAGATAAATGCTGTCTTCTGTAGTATTTTATGGTTGATCAAGACTTTAGATAAATATAGACCATTAATCTAGATTGATGTTCTATGTATGAAGTGTATCATTAACTGAAAACAGCAGTATTTATTGCAGATTTCCCTTGTTCTTAAATGGGAACTGAAATAACCCTAACTGAAATAACCAAGGCCAGGTTGGATGGGACCTTGGGCACCCTGATCCAGTAGGAGGTGTCCCTGCCCATGGCAGGGGGTGGTACTGGATGGTCTTTGAGGTCCCTTCCAACTCTTCTATGATTCTGTGATTCTGTGATTCTATGCTGGGAAGAGTTGCAGAGATGGGAAAGTATGTTTAAAAGCTAGCAAGGCATCTCACAGAGTGGGCTTCTCTTCAGCTGGGGGTGAAGCCATGGCACTGGTGTAAAATGATGTCTTAAACAACAGCAGTTGTTCTTATTAACTTTTTACCTGTCCCACACTGAGAAAAACCTTACCGTTTCTCCATCTAAATGAAATCTTTATTCTAAGGAGATTATTGTGTCAGTATCTATGCAGCTTGTTTTCTGGGAACACTCAAGGCTTTCACAACTTGTTTCTTCTTGTTCTGAGAGCTGGCAATCGAGCAGGCAGCATAAGTGATCCTTGGGCCATTTTTATGAGAAGTGAAACAAATATAAAGAAGGCAGGTGAAAAAAAAACCCCAAACCAACAGTGCACGCTTCCAGAAACCTGCTTCGGTTGTCAAAACTGTGCTGTGAAAGCAATCTTGTTACTCATACCATCACCATTGTTGTGGTTGAAACAAACTCCAGGAGACTGGAGTGCTCTGTTTCTTTTTCTAGTATGGTCTTTTATTTTTCATGGAGTTTCTGTGCTGCTAAGAGCAACGGATGATATTGGTTTTGTTGCATTGTTTTCGTTGCACTCAAATTAAGAGAAAAATGTCACCGTGCTCCCACTAAGCATATTGGAAGTGGAAAGTCCTGCTGATTTAGGAGGATTATGTTTTTTTTTTTTACATTGCTTCAGTTTTATTATTAATTAAATGTTCTTTCAAGAAACAATAGGTGAGGTAATATAATCCATCTGGTAGACTTTTCTTTTGAAGAGCACAAGGAAACCAGTGATTGTAAGTGGTTGAAAAGAAATACATTATTATTTGCAGTGTCTTGTAGTTAATTCAAAGACAAACCTGTACCGAGTTTCCCAAAGTTGGTCCCATTTTGTGATCTAGGGAATTTGGAGTGTTACCAAATGACATCATTAATTTTGAACCATGTGATAGTTAATAGTTTTATTTCTCTCTTTTGCAATTATTTAAAGGTTCTGCTAGGTAAAAGTGAGAAAATAGTTTCTCTAGAAACAAAAAAAAGAAAGTTTAAGGACTGACTTGTTCACTAAAGCTTATATGTCATTTTATTCTTTTGGAGTTTTGTTTTAGTTGTTTTTTCACTGTGAGTCCGGTTTTCAGTAGCATAGGATTTCAGTAGCAAAAGTTTCAGATTCTTGTAACTCTAGTTGGGTTTGCTAGGACGAGTGTTGGCTCAGCTTCTTTGAAAATACATTTTCCCTTTTCTCAGGGCAGACAGAAACACATTCTGCCCTGAGAATCACAAGATCTAAAAGCCAAGCACCACAGAGCAAACCCGAAGGACAATATTAAAGTTTTAGATTAATTTGAAACATTAAAGGATAATACTTAATGGTACAGAATAATACTTAATGTACCTTAAAAATGTTAATAGGCAAGATTGGCTTAACATGGGTAACCGAACAAGAGCATTGTGGCTGGCAATGGAATTTCGCAGGATGAAGGTGCAAAGAGGTAAATAGATGGGGCTGAGGGTTTTGTTAAGACAACTGACAGCAGCATTTATCTGAAAATCGAGCTTCAGCACAGTTTGAACAAGACTTCTCTAAAGCCCACTAAGAATACTACTTATCTCCCAGGTTAAAGTGATGGTTTTGTGACTGAACTTGTTTCCGTACGGGTTCTGACATGCGATGAAGGTTTTGATGCAGAATGACTAAAACTTCTAAGGCAGTAGAAATGAACTTCCTCAGGTGAAAGAGTGCTAAGAGAAAAGTGAATTTAATCTCCTCAAGAGTAGTGGAAAGTACAAGGTATGATAATACAGTGGCAGTGCACATGAATTAATATACACAAGGCAATAGACATATATATAGGGGATGGCTAGAAACTTCAGATTGTAGATAACTGCAACACTGGCAGTTCTTTTTTTATCTACTGCTTGTGTAGAGGTCACTTGACTTGAGGTCACTTAACACTGACCTCACAATATTTTAATGAAGTCCTTTTTTAAGGAAAACTGGTGTTGTATCCATCTGTGTTCTTGGTTACATTTACTAATACAGCAGTGATTTAAAACCACTGAAGAGTTGTAATCAAGTGTTACTGTTTTTATTTGACAGGCCGGACCTGATAGACATGAATACCGTTGCTGTTCAAAGCAACCTTGCAAATTTAGAAAATGCTTTTTTTGTAGCAGAAAAACTTGGTGTTGCCCGACTTCTGGATCCTGAAGGTGAGAAACCTGCAAAGGGTTTTGTTGCAACCCCCCAACGTTAAAATAAAATTCAGTTTGCTTGTAGATTGTAGTGTATTTGTGGGCATTCTTACAGCTACGTGATGAAGTGCTGATCTTTCTTGCTCTTTTAGATGTTGATGTTTCCTCACCTGATGAGAAGTCAGTAATAACTTATGTGTCATCGCTTTATGATGCATTTCCCAAAGTACCAGAAGGTGGTGAAGGCATCGGTGCAAATGTAAGTAGGAGGAAAATATACTTGTGAAGTGTGTGGGCTTCATTAATATAATTTTTGATATCAGCTCTAGAACGTTAGCTGCATCTTCTGTAGGACTGCTGTCACACTTTTCTTTGACATGATTTTCTGTGCTGAGATTTTAGAGGTTTAGCAGCTCTTTCATGTTCTGGGCATGAAAATATTTATGCAAAGAGCTTAACTGAAAACAATATACCTGAAGTTGGAGAAAGGTCGACTCAAAGTTCTTTCTTTCCAGTCATGGACTTATAAGTTGTGCCACTCTTAATTCTTGTCAATTTTAAGTTTTTAAACAGGAAAGTTTTGTGGTTTCAATGTAATTATTTGGGACAAAACCTGATGAGTAAAATCATATCTTTGGAAGCTTTAAGTGCTCTGTAGTGAGCAAGTAGATATTGTTTCAGAATGGGAAGATTTAGAAATATCATTTCTAGATGTGTGTAGACCTCAGACTTCAGAGATAAAGCAAAAATGAGCTCTCAGATGTATTTTCTTCTGATCTGTAACCTGGGTTGCGCTTTGGTAGGATGTTGAAGTCAAATGGATTGAATATCAGAATATGGTGAACTACCTCACGCAGTGGATCAGACACCATGTCACGATAATGTCTGACAGAACATTTCCCAACAGTCCTGTGGAATTGAAGGTAAGGTGTGGTGTCTTAAACTCCACTTTATCTTCCTGACTCAAAGCGTGCTTGAAAAAATGAAGTGCTTGTTGATTTATACAATCAAATCAAGTGTGGAACAGTACCACTTAACATTTTCAAAGTACAATAAATGCATTACTGTCATATGAATAATCCAAAACAGCAGCTTGATTGCTGATTGTTTTTGTAGATCTCAAGTAGAACAGTATAAAAAAGTAAACTTATTAAGAATATTAGGAGAGTATTTAGAGAATATGGTTATATTCATTGCAAGTAAGAGCTGATGTTGTGTTTTATGTTTCTGTAGGCACTTTATAATCAATATTTACAATTTAAAGAAACAGAAATTCCACCAAAGGAAACAGATAAATCGAAAATTAAGCGTCTATATAAATTGCTCGAGGTAAGTTTTATCATGCATTGAAATATATAGAAATTCGCTTCCTGTGGCTAAAAATAACAAATATGTGTGCTTTGTTAAGGTCTGGATAGAATTTGGACGCATCAGACTTCCTCAAGGCTATCATCCAAATGATATAGAACAAGAATGGGTAAAGCTTATTATTGCTATGGTGGAAAGAGAGAAGACCCTTCGGCCTGAAGTGGAGAGGTATGCTAACAGATACTGGACAGGCTTGGTTAATGTATTTGCTGTTGGTTTAACCCTTAAAGGAAATTTGTGAATGTCATCTTCCATGATAATGCCCATGTTATTTTTCTAGATCCAGTAATTCTGCCTTTGCTTAGGCCTGAAGTGTTTATCTGCTTTATAGAAGCAAGTCCAGATGGAATAGTCTCATAAGGTTATAATGAATAGTGTCTGTGCTTCAGATCATCAAAGCACTTAAACACAAATATAAGCACCTTCTTTGTACAGATTGGTCAGGTCCAGCTTCATGCCACTTTGCTGTCTCGCTTGGAATCTATATCATATAGGCAACATCCTCATCCTTTACATGAAATGCGTATTTCACTTGGTGCACAGCATCATGGACTGACACTTGTGCTTTTTAGTGGTACCTCTTTTGAGTTCTGTGGCAGACACAGGTTGCTATCCATCCATTCATTAATTAAACCAAACTTTACTTTAAGTTAAATGATTTGTGGGGCTTCAGGTATCTATACACACCTGGCTCTGGGTTCATTCTACTTGACTTTAAGTATCCAAAGGAGACAACGTAAAATCTGAATCACATTCTAGAGAACCCTTGCACACACTTTCTGGTGACCATAGGGTGATCATTGTGTCTGGTTTAAGCACCTGAAATAAAGTGTGAAGAATCCAGACCACTGTGCAGAAAGTCCTCAGAAAGACAAATTTTAGCAAGAGAACATCCCAAAGGCAGTCAGAGTTGATTAAATATATGTCATGCTTACAAAAGCAGGACTGAAATGGTAGATTCAGTGTGAGGTGTTGTTTCACAGCGTCCTGCTAGGAAATAAGTTCCTCTAGAGTAATACAAAGTTATCTCCACCATGCACAGCAGAACACTGGAAAGCAGTAGAAATACAGCCTGCTAGATCTTGTAGGTTAATCTGTTCTGACCTGCCAAAAGCAAAGTTAGTGCCTGCCTTTGAGAAGAGGAATTCTATTCATACCTGCAGAAAGCTGGATTATCTTTGTTGACAGTGTGAGTAAATGACATTAGCTTATTTCCTTTTTATTCAAATGAATTGAGCACAGATCAATAAACATAAACATAAACTTCTTGCTCTATTTCAGGATTGGTAAACATGTTTTGATAGGAATGGTTTGGCTCAGTGATCCGGTGGGTCTCTTCCAACTTGATTATTCTATGATTCTATGATTCTGTGTTTAAAGTGACAGACCATATGGTGAGGCCGCTATACGTGATGGTCACTGTAAAATGAGAGAGCAAATTTGATGAAGTGATTCTGGCTTAGTGATCAAGCTAAAATTGTCAGATAATCTGGACACAATAACTTGATCCATGTTTGTTTTGTTGTTTACTAGTGTACCTCATGAATATGAGGCGTTGGTACAGCTTCTGGTGTGGGATTTGATTGTAGCAAATATAGGACCTTAGCTAATACTAAAATTTGGCAAGTACTGTAACTTCAGCAGCAAGAATGGTGAATACATCTGAAAGTATCAACACAGATTATAGAATCTTAGAATAGTTTGCATTGGAAGGGACCTCAAAGCCCATCCAGTTCCACCCTTTCTGCCATGGGCAGGGACACCTCCCATCAGACCAGGCTGCTCAGGGTTCCATCCAACCTGGCCTTGAATACTTCCTTGGGCAACCTGTGTCAGTGTCTCACCACCCTCATTGTGAAGAATTTCTTCCTAATGTCTGGTATAAATATTCCCCTTTCCATTTTAAAGCCACTCCCCCTCATCCCATCACTCCATGTCCTTGGAAAAAGTCCCTCTCCAGCTTTCCTGTAGCCCCTCTAGGCACTGGAAGGTCACCATAAGATCTTTTCAGAGCCTTCTCTTCTCCAGGCTGAACAACCCCAACTCTTTTAGCCTGTCCTCATAGCAGAGGTGCTCCAGCCCTCTGAGCATCTTTGTGGCCTCCTCTGGACCTGTTCCAGCAGTTCTATCTCCTTCTTATGTTGGGGATTCTAGAACTCGACACAGGACTCTGGGTGGGGTCTCATGGGAGCAGAGTAGAGGGGGAGAATCCCCTCCCTCGCCCTGCTGGCCGCGCTGGTTTTGATGCAGCCCAGGATGCAGTTGGCCTTCTGGGCTATGAGCGCACATTCCCAGCTCACATTGAGCTTCTCATCACCCAGCCCCACCAAGTCCTTCTCTGCAGGGCTGCTCTCAGTCACGTCATCCCCCAGCCTCTATTGAATCTGCAGACTGTCCTGACCCAGATAGACAATGTGTGGCCCGATTGGTGTAAGGGATCAAAATTAATATGATGTCAGTAAGGAGAGTGCCAAACTGAGCTCTTGTGTCCCAAACTAACAGAGCTTGGCGTTATGCAGCATCTTCTGTGTAAACACAGTCAGTTTACAGTGTTAGTGTGATTTTCATGAGGTCCTGAAAGCAGGGGGTGAAAGGCTGAAAAAATCACCCTGAACCCAAATTCTGAGTTAAAGTTTGAGTTTAATGGCTTCAATCAGATTTTACTTAGTTGTTTTGTGGTTGAAATGGCAAGAAGCAATTAGCTCCATACGTGGAAGAAGCTGAAGGGGAGTTTCAGGAGGGCAAACGAATGGGACAGAGCAGTTAGCAAACATGCAGATTTGGACAATGGAGTAACAGTGTGTTGGATGGTGTACAGGTGTCTCAAATAAAATTGTTATGAGCTGATTAACCATGATATTCCCCTAGTTCTATAGTGCAGTTCCATGTGAAGGAATAAGAGGCAGCCCAGCCTGGAGGTGTTTAGTACCTTACTATGGAGTGTGGAGTTCTGACTTCAGTCGTTTTTGAAACTTTTCATAGAGGAGACTGAGAAACACTGCAGAGACTTCCTTAAATTCTTATTTGGCTTATAGACAGCCAGTGACACTTAAATAAAATATTTGGCACGTGTGTTTCCTAGAGACGCCCTAATGTTGCTGCCTAGTCTGTACTTGCAAAGCTTTAATGCAAGGTAGGAAAGCCAAAACCAAGGTAGCATACGTAGCCCCAGGTAAAATCCTTTGAAGAGCTGGCATTATGTTAATTGCCATTTTGAATATGCATGCTGAAGCATATTTAAAGGAAGAGTCCTAGGTGTTTCAAAATCCAGTAGTGAAATTTCATCCCTAGAAACTGTGCTTTTTGCAGGAGTTTCATCTTTTCATTTTTCAGCAAATGTAGACAACCAGAAGAACCGTGCTCTGGATGTAAAAATGAACAGCAGTAGTTATAGCTACCATAGCAGTGATTCGCTTTTCAGCAACAGTACAAGTGCTCGAACCAGCGTTGACTCTAATGAGAATTTCCTTTCTGTTAATTGTGGTCCCACATTGATAAAATCTTGTATAAGCTTTGGTAATGGCACGTTAGAAGGAAGCAGGTAACTTGGTGTATTTATTTGTAGTTTGTGTTAGATGTTGGTTTTTTGTATGTTTGTTTTTTAAAAGTCATGCAATTTTTCTAGTAAGTATAAATAACATTGTTATTTATTTTTCTGAAATACTCTGGCATCACCTAGGTTGGAAATGCTGCAGCAGATTGCAAACAGAATCCAGCGGGACAGCCGGAGCTGTGAGGACAAACTAATACTTGCCCGAAATGCTCTGCACTCTGTAAGTTGGTGATTTTACCTGTCTGTGTTCATGAACTTAGTGCAGTTGATTGGCTACTTAAAAAAATTCTTTTGTATTTTTGAGTGCATGTTTAATAGCTGCTGCTTTTATTTTCCTTGTATTGTTATTTTAATTTAGCTTTTCTTCAAGAAAATACCAAAAATTGCCTAGAGTGAGTTCTGTTAGTATTTTTTTTCGATTGTTAGATAAAATATTTCACAATTATTTCAAGATCTGAAAAAGCTTTTGTAAAAAAAACCCCAGGATTTCTTATAGTATATTTCTCTTCAATTTAGCTGCAGGGCTTAGTGTCTCTCTCTTCTTTATTCAGGACACCAAAAGATTAGAGTCGGGACTCCAGTTCCAACATGAAGCAGAGATAGCTGGCTATCTTCTTGAATCCGAGAACCTTCTCCGCCAGCAAGTGATTGATGTCCAAATTCTTATTGATGGAAAATACTATCAGGCAGACCAGGTTGTACAAAGGTACGTTACAGTATTTATATGACTAAATAGATGTCCCAAATATGGATATCCATTATTGACAACGTTTTCAAACCTACCTCTCTATGGATGAACTTCTCAATCTGTCACTGGGCACACGAATAAAGATCATCAGGTGTTCTGGTGGGTATGTTGCTCACAAACGTTGTTGAAGGCAAGAGTAGCTGTTTGTACTATTCTGTGAAAATGAAGTCATTCAGTGGAACGTGACTTTAATGTTTACTAACATGAATGTAAAGATGTTGGCTTGTTTTATTACACCTGAGACACTTTTAGAATTCACTAACTTTGATTTTAAAAAGGAGATGAGATTTCTGGTGAAGGCTGCAGATACCTTCGCAGGTAGCAAATAGGGCAACATTAGTTTTTCTGTGGGAGTGTGTGCATGGTCTTAGCAGAAAGCTGCATTTATACAGCATAATCCAATTTTATGAAGCAGTGGCTCCAAAATTTTTTGGGGATTTGTTCTGGACTGGGTGAGATCAAGCACATAATTGATCCTTGGCAGTGAACTGCAAGTGTTTGATGTACTGCAACATGTAGTATCTTGTAAGAATTTTGTCTTGCTAGTGTCCATACCGCACTGAGTTTCTGGTTGTTGCCCAATTAATGCATCTGTTATCTGGTTTTATATGCACATATATATTTATGTAGACATTCCCTATGCTTTGTTATAAATGTTTATTTATAAATACGGGCATACAACTAAAGTGTAAGAAATCATGTGAATTGATATTGCTATTCAGTTCATGATGATAAAGCTTAATCATAAATATTCATTGAAATTATTATTTTATATATACATTTATTTAATTTTTTTATTTTAATAGAGTTGCAAAACTTCATGAGGAACTGATGGCCATACGGACCGAGTGTTCTTCAATCTACAACAAGGGACATGGACTGACAACAGAGCAGACGAAGCTGATGATATCGGGAATAACTGAAAGCTTAAACTCAGGATTTACAACAAACTTAACCCCTGAATTAAATACTGCAATGACCCAAGGTTTAACACCTCCTTTGACTTCTTCTAGCTTGACTTCTGGCCTTTCATCAGGTCTTTCTTCCAGACTGACGCCAACCATCACTCCTGCTTACACACCAGGCATTCCACCACGGTTAATTCAAAGCTATGTGACAGGAGTAGACAGTGGGACTCTGCAGACACTCAAACTGATGCAAATAAGAAAACCTCTTATGAAATCAGCTTTTGTGGATCAGAATTTGACAGAAGAGGAGGTAAACATGAAATTTGTCCAGGATCTATTGAGCTGGGTGGAAGAAATGCAGGTAACAATCTTAATAGCAACAGTGTGCTTCTAATGATTATGTTCACTCATTGTAGATCGTAGCTAATTTTTCCATCTTCTTTGTAAGGTGCAACTTGATCGAGCAGAATGGGGTTCAGATTTACCAAGCGTTGAGAGCCATTTAGAAAATCACAAAAACGTCCACAGAGCTATTGAGGAATTTGAATCCAGCCTTAAAGAAGCTAAAATTAGTGAGGTACAGCACCATATCCTCTATTTCTTGTTGAATTTTAGAACTGTGCTCGTGTTCCACAGTCTTACTGATGTCTAGTTGACATATCATGACATTGGAGACCTAAGGGTTTAACATATCTAACCTTTTTGTTATCTTTTGACCCNGATGTCTAGTTGACATATCATGACGTTGGAGATCTAACCTTTTTGTTATTTTTTAACCTCATGTACTGAATACAGATCCAAATGACTGCCCCTCTTAAACTCAGTTATGCAGAAAAATTGCACAAACTGGAGAGTCAGTATTCAAAACTCTTGGTAAGTTTCTCACGCCTCTTTGATGTTCACCTTTTCAGTGTACCTCAGCTTTGATAAGGAACGAGCTATACATCCTGATTTATGTAAATCTTTTTTTTTCTTTTTCTTCTTCTTAATAAAGAACACCTCAAGAAATCAGGAAAGGCATTTAGATACTCTTCACAATTTTGTCTCTCGTGCTACTAAAGAGTTGATATGGCTGAATGAAAAAGAAGAGGAAGAGGTCGCATATGACTGGAGTGAAAGAAACCCCAATATAACAAGAAAAAAGGAATACCATGCAGTATGTATTGCTAATATAATCCAGAGGGTATTATCTTTCAGAATTTAGGAAATTTTAAAAACATTTCTATCTTTTTTTTGTTTTTGTCTGGAAAAAAAAGGAATTAATGAGAGAGCTTGATCAAAAAGAAGAAGTTATTAAATCAGTACAAGAAATAGCTGAGCAATTGCTTCTTGAAAATCACCCAGCCAGGCTAACCATTGAGGTAAGTTAGTAAAAATGGCACACAGACAAGAAAATAGTTTTGTGAATCTAGACTTATTAATACAAATTGCATTGACAAGCTTAGGACACAGAATAGTTCTTAGGGGATTTCTCTCCTGTTGAGTTGAAAGGAGTTGTTCAGTAGAGCTTTTCAGTCACTTACTGTATGTATTCCTGCTATGGTTTAGAGTTGGTTTCATAACTTTTTTTCTCAGTGACTTATGAAACTTGTTTCACTGTTAAAGATCTGACCAGGTCGTGTGATTTAACTCAAATTTGAATTAAACTCTGTATTATAAAGGTTTGCATGAAATGTACTGTACCTCGTAACAAGTTTCCAAGGGGAATGTAAAATGCTTTTGCCTGTAGATCTACAGGAAAAGAGTAAATACAGACAGTGGGTGGTAAAAGTGGAAACAAAAAAGCCGTTCTATTATATAAGAATGTAAAAAAAAGGTCAGGGGTGGGGGGAGGATTTTGTGGTTCTTCAGTTCATTGAATTTCTATCTGCGTGAATTTGAGACAGGACGAGAACTCCTACTTTCTTTCCTTTTCATGACATTTACTTTGAACAATAAACTACCTTTTATGTGATGCAGGGAATTCCATTCTTTAGAAGTATTTGCTGTTATAACAGGTTCTTACCAGTGTAATATAATTGAGAATGTTAAAAATAGGTATTATGAAACTAGGCTGTCACAGTGAAGGTGATTATGTAGGTTATGATTTCTAAAATAATGCTATATTGAAACACTTTAAAATAACAAAAATGGGGCTTTATGCCCTTTTATGCCTACAGAAGAATCTCTGCATTAATGCATCAGTTTGAAATTATTTAAAGACATTTGAAAACTCCTTTCAATTCCCTAAGAATCACATGGAATTGAAAAATTGAGACTTTGAGCTGTTTTCTCAAGGTCAAGAGTGCCCTCTGCTGGTGGCCGCGCTCAGCTCAGTCTCAGAGGCATCAGTTCCACTAGGATTTGTGCCTTAAATTTCTTGCGCAACTATTACACAAAATTATACACTGCAGCGAGTTCTGATTAATTATCTTTATTGTGAATTCAGTGTTGCTTTAATATCTGATTTGTGTCTGAGTGAGGATCCAGCTATTTTGAATGAGTAAATAGAAACATTTGTCCAGAGAAAGGTCAATGAAGCTGGTGAAGGGGCTGGAGCACAAGTGTTAGGAGGAGCAGCTGGGGGAACTGGGGTTGTTTAGCCTGAAGAGGAGGCTGAGCGGAGACCTTATCACTGTCTACAGCTCCCTGAAAGGAGGTTGTAGCAAGGTGGATGTTGGTCTCTTCACTCAAGTGACAAGTGTCCTCAAGCTGCACCACGGAAGGTTCATTTGGATGTTAAGACAAATTTCTTAATTGAAAGTGTTCTTGGGTACTGGCAGAGGCTGCCCAGGGAGGTGGTGGAGTCAACATCCCTGGAGGAATTTAAAGGACGGGCAGGTGAGCTTAGGGACAGGGTTTAGTAGTGGACAGGTATGGTTGGACTCAATGATCTCAAAGGTCTTTTCCAAGCAAGCAATTCTATGATTCTAGACTAGCTTAGACTGAGAGAGCGTCAGGAGATGTAGTTCAGCCCCCACTTAAGGCAGTGGCTTTGTTGGGCTTAATCATGTGAGTGCCCAAGAATGTGGTGATTTCATCCCTTCTCTGTTTGAGTTTTCTGATGTTTGCCTATGCTGTAGCAACTGGTTTTCTCCTCATGTCTAATTGGAATTTTCTTGCTACAGCTTTCCTAGGTGAGAAAGTCAGGTTTAGATGCTTGTGTTTGCTACGTTAATGTTTCCTAATTTCTAGAAATGTATGCATGTTGGGTTTTTTTTTTACATTTCCTTTTGTAAAATCTTCTTGTTTCCTCTAAAGGCCTATAGAGCTGCAATGCAGACACAGTGGAGCTGGATTCTTCAGCTCTGTCACTGTGTTGAACAACATTTGAGAGAAAATGCTGCATATTTTGAGGTAAGAATAGGAGATGTTTTGAGTTAAGAGCATAACAAAGAAACTCCACTGAAACTGCTGGCTGCTTTCTCACAGCAGTGCTAGGATAGTTATTTGTCATGTGCAGTCACTGGATGATGAGTCGTGCTCCCACAGCGTTGCCGTTCCTGTATTGTCTTCACTATGGTTATATCAGTTCACAGAGGATGAAAAACCAGCCTGATGTTTTTATCAGAGTGCTGCAGCTGCAAGTTGAGACTCTGAGGATGAAGCAGTGTTCTCTCCTCATCACAGACAACTGCTGTCAATACAGCTTGTGCAGATGATGTAGAGAGTGGTTAATGGTAGCCAAGGGACAACATATTCTAGGTGTTTTTGCAGAGCTATCCAAATAGCAATGGAACTTAAAGCATTAATAATAAGTGGAACAGAGAACACCCTGAAAGCAGACGTATCCAACAAAACACCGTTCTGATTATCATCCACTTATTAACTCAGCCAGTGATACAGCACTTAGGTACATGCATGAGAATGGAAGGCTTAAGTGTTTCTCAGTTACGTGCACCAGGATTGAAGTTTTAAGAGTTTTTGGATTAAAAAAAGTCTCCTTTTTAATATTTAAATTATAAAGATTAGTTCTTAGTGTCTTCTGGGTTGGGTAAGGTTGAAGAGGCAGGGGACTGATGCTGGGATGCGGTGCCTTTGGGCTGAGAAAGGTGAGAACCCAGAGTCGGGAAATGGACGCTGGAGCAATTTGGGCTCCTGGTATTAGGTGGAAGAAAAGAGAATTGTGGATTTGAGAAAAGAGGTTTCGGGGACAGAGTGGGGTGAGGATTATGGCAGGACATTTCCTTTCCCAGCCATGCTTAACTAGAACCCTCGTTTGGAGGTGCAGATGCCCACGTAGAACTGCCAAGTCTGGCAGCTCACTTCGCTCCTTCACAAAATGTTTGCTCTAGTGGGCTTGCTGAAGGTCACAGCTAGTTTGATACAGTTTTAGACTTCGCCTGCTCTTTATATATGACAGTAACTGTAATTCCAAGGGAAGCAAGAATCACTTCAGAAAACATTTGCACTGCAGGAACGGTGATTAACTAAAGTTCAGTAACTGCTGAATTAATTTTGCATGTGGATACTACCAAGAATAACTGGTGTCAGAGCCTTCCTGAAGAGCACAGTGAGACATCAGATCACGTTGTGTGCTATAGTGGTCACTTCAAGCTGCTAGAAAAGATAATTTTAAAATAATAAGCACTTAAAGAAAACTTAGTATTGTAGCTGCTTGTATACTTTTTAGATTGTTTCAAAATAACCCAGATATTTATTCCATCCTAGTTTTTCACTGATGCCAAAGAAGCCATGGAATATTTAAAGAATTTGAAAGATACCATATACCGAAAATACAGTTGTGATAGGTCAAGCAGCCTTCATAGGCTGGAAGACCTTGTCCAGGAGTCTATGGTAAGAATTCAAGGACCGGTTTAATGTGAGTTACAATTACACAAGAAATGTGTTCATTATGACTGGATATAAAATATGCATGTTAAAATAACTAATTTGAAATGAAGGAGTGTGAAAAGATATGTTTCGTAGAATTTATAATTAAATAATGGCATCTGCTCATGTATGGTGACTATTTTTATACACTTAAAATACAGTGTTATTTGTTTCTTTACATTTACCATACCAGATGTTGTGGGAAACCAGTGACTTCTGAAAGATATTTTGTTCTTGTAGAATGCGTTACTTTAAGGAACACAGTAAAATAAGTCAGAAAAAGAAAGCATAACAGGATCAAAGAAACTGCGCTGCATTCTGGCCATCTCTTACAATGTGTTCTTTTATTAACTGTTTTAGGAAGAAAAAGAGCAACTCTTGCAGTATAAGAGCACAGTAGCAGGCCTTGTGGGGAGAGCAAAGGCAATAATTCAGCTGAAGCCAAGGAACCCTGACTGTATACTCAAAACATCCATCCCAATTAAAGCCATCTGCGACTATAGACAAATTGAGGTTAGAAACTTGATTTTCTTCAAATCAATTACAGACATGAGAATTCAGTTAAAGTTTCATTAATTACCATCTTCTTGGAGAACGTTAGGCTCTAAATTTCTTCCACCCTAGTAAACAAGAGCAAATCCTTGTGTTTAACATTGTTTTTGTTGTCCTCTTGCTTATTTGTTGACACCACTTGCAGAAGTTCTTTGTAAAAGTATTTTGTAATGCTTAGCTCATTAAATTACTCTGCTTTTCTGTTAATGCTAGATAACAATTTACAAAGATGATGAGTGTGTGTTAGCAAACAACTCCCATCGTGCTAAATGGAAAGTCATTAGTCCAAGTGGTAATGAGGCCATGGTGCCATCTGTATGCTTTACAGTTCCTCCACCAAACAAAGAAGCAATAGATACTGCCAACAGGTAAGGACAAAACAAAATCTCCTGTTTCCTTTTTATGAAGCTTGGATCAAAATAATGTGTAGCAGTTTTTTCCAATTTCATGTGTTAACTTTGGTCTGATGTTGGCATCTTTTATGTTTCAGAATTGAGCAGCAATTTCAGAATGTTCTGGCCCTTTGGCATGAGTCACATGTAAACATGAAGAGTGTCGTGTCCTGGCGTTACCTGACAAACGAAATTGAAGCTGTTCGGGCTGGCAATGTTGCCTCGGTAAGTGCTACGACTAGCAAGGGCCTGTTAGCCATTTGGTGGGAAGTCGTAGGCTAATACTTCCCAGAAATATCATACGGTCATTAATTTGCAGCAGACCTCATCTTCCCTGTGGGAACAGCCGGCGGTGGCCACGCTGGGTATCACTGTGCAACATTCTGCCATGATCTGAGTAACCTTTGCACAACTGCATTTGTGGAAGGAGCAGAGAGGTTGTATTATGGAAACTACCTGCAGCCTTATTGCACTAATCTCTCTGGTCTCCTGTTGTCAGCAGAGGGACGGGATCTTGAAAGCAATTGAACAGTGTCTAAATCTGAATTTTGTTCTGGATGAGTCTGCTTTTCTGCACTTATGCTGTATCCCCTGGGGAGATTTGCTTTGTTAG
>WAAB01024611.1:48489-76842 GCA_013389865.1 Piaya cayana | reverse complement strand
AAAATTCATAGCTGTCCAAAATGGTCACAAGCCTTAATGGAAAAAATGCATTTGAAGCCTCCTGAATTATTTAGGTCACTCATCCTTTTGTTGATAGGGAGCCTGTGATGAATGTCTGTTCAGTCTTTCTTCTTCAGCTAATGTGCTTTTGAGGATAATTCTGTGGATAAGGTGAAATTAAAGGAGACTTCACATCAAAATCTTTACTTCTTCTACTTTCATTCTTAATACACCATTATGATGTCTTGGAAGCCCTGAATTTACCCAATGTATTTAGCTTCTTTTTAAATTTTGAACATTTTAGGATGTCTCCTGTTTATCAATTGTTAACAAACATCAGGACAACTAATTGAATATTCTTATTTCACATTTCATTCAGGTGAATGAAAACTATCTTCCTGAAAGTTACAAATCCACATCTTATTATGCCATTAGTAGACTTAGGGGTGCCTTCCCTTGTTCTTAAGAGATTTGACAGTTGTGGAGTTTTTTTTGTCCTGCCTACCAAGTTCACATATGTTTAGTGGTTTTCTTGACATAAAAGAATGAGAGAGAATGAGCAGGTAATAACAGTGCCTGGAGTACGCCTAGCATTATGGAACCATTTCTTTCCATTAAGGTGCAGGGTAGCAGATATCCTTCAGGTTGCCTTCATAATTGCAGTGGAGATTGATACAGGGCAAATAAAGCAAGTTTAGTTACAGTGTTAGTTACATTAGGCACACTAATATCTCAAATACAGTTTGAACAACAGCCATGGAAAAGTAGCATTACTACATACTCCTGGAAAAGACCAAAGCATTTTCATCCCAAAAATCAAGGCTTACTTAAAAATTTCTTTGCAGTGAGTATAAAGGTCAGGAAAGAAAACTGAGTACATAACCACTAACTTGTGCAATAAGTGATTTACGCAATTAATACATCTTTAAAGGTTAATTCATTTGTTACAATAACTTCTGATTTATGCTATTTCTAAGATAACTCTCTGCAGAAAAAGAAAGATTTCCAGCTTAAAACTTTGGCTGCTAACATTTTGAAAGAGAAGACTCCATGTTGCTCATCAGTGCAGGAAAACATAGCAAGGGAGCATGGAAGTGCATACAAACTTGCAGATTCCTACCCTAAATGTTGTACACTGTGCAGGTACCTGCATGTAAAAAAACTAACAGATTTTGTGGTAAAACACCCATACTTCAGGGTTAAAAGATTGAAAACAACAAAAATCTCAGTGCTGCCATACATTAGGGGGAGAAAGAGGACAAAAAATATCAGAACAGAGCTACAGTGTAATTCCAGTACCATGCACATTTAAAGAAAAAAACTGGAAAAACCATTATCTGAAATGTTAAAGGGCAGAATAAAATAGAATAAAAAAGTTACCACATATTTCCTCCAAATCTGAGACATGAACACAGCAACTGCAATTAGAAGTCTGATTCAAGAAGATAGTGACTAAGGGTGGAAAAAAGAAAGCAACATTGAAACCTCCAGTAATCAAGTCTTTAAATAGAACAAAAGTAAACCAGTGTTTTCTGTAGTCTGGGTATGTTCTGTAGACTGAAATGGCACTGGCCTTACAATACTAAACAGTGAAGTATTCAGAATAATCCAGGAGACATGGAATTTATGACTGCAAACTAACATACTCTATGCTCTTAGACTACAGCAGTCTTCATTTCTAGAGGCCAGAAAACTGGGCTTTTCTACCAAATTATAGTGCCTGCTAGTTCTTAGAAATTAAGTCCAACAATAATTGAATTCAGATAGCCAAATCCACATTCAAAATAATGCAAAACATTTCTCTTGCATGTAGCTTTCACCCATCAGAAAAGCACAAACCCCCTCAATTATAAAACACAGACATAGACAGCTTTTACTGAAGTCAAAAGGACTCTTACCATTGAAGTGCATCCATGAATCAGCCTACCCTGGAACAGAAGTGGCTCTTAACACTAATATTGGAGGGAGGGTACTGTTAAGGCTTATGGGAATAGAATAAAGTGTCAGATATTGCTAGAGTAATTGTGAAGAAAGCTGGATGTAAACTCCAACTTAAATAGATTTCAGTACTGTTTCATGTTGGATGTTCCTGTTCTAGTCACTGAAGTCATACAGGTTAACTTCAAACAGTCAGATAGTTGCAAGCTAACTGTATGATGATGAACACCGAGTAACTAATTTTAATTGCTGGATGAGAAAAAGCTGAAAAAACAACAAACAAAACACGTGGCACTCTGTTCTCAAACAGAGAAGGCAACCCAATGCAAGTTGTGCTATACAACAGGAGTAATACATAGAGACCAAAGCCTTATGCAGACCATCAAACCTTGTAGTTCTTTAAGTGACTTCTTCAGGATCTGATCTTTCCCTCAGGACAAGCTACATGACAACCTGTGTATGTTACAGATACATAAAATGAAGCCAAGTCCAGACAGATTTTGTAGAAGTAACAGAATACTCATATTTTTTTGACAATTTCTGTGTGTATGCATTTACATTCTTGGGAATTAAGTAACAAAATACAAAGCTTAATCTATTTAAAATGGAATATAAAAGACAATTTCACGATACAGATTTTCTCAGAGGGATAGGTATGCTTGTCAAAGAGCCTCCTGAACCTCCTGAACTATAATGGGAGGAATCTAGAACAAACTGATTGCACTGTTTAGGCTTTGCCTTAAGGTTGAACTTAAAAGAGCCGGGACCTTCAATTCTCATTACTGGAGGCTGCACCTAATGGATTATATTGAAGCATGCTACTTGTATTTTGTATTTCTATATTAAGATGTTCACTTGAATTTATTTTATTTAGGAAGAAAGCTGACATTTGGTCCAGAAGACTATTAATCAGTTCAGCTGGTGTCTTAGCAAGCTACTCAAGTGTGATGCATATGCTCTGTTTCAATTTAAACCACAGAAGAGATAAAGACAAATTAATTACATCCTCACAAAGTATTTTCATTTTCCTAGTAGAAGATTTGTACATCAATATAAATAGCTCATAAAGAAGCTTAGAGTTAATTCAACCATATAAAAAGAACTGTCTTATAAAACCAATCTACTTTCTAACTGAAAAATGTCCACTTACAGCCTGATTTTAAGAGGCACCAATTAACCCAGTCCACCTTCTGCTTGTTTTCTGTTTCCTTCAGGAATGTCATCTTTTCCAGGACAAATCTTTGTTTTCCTCTGAAGAGTGAATTAACGTCACACATCTGACACTGCAAAACTGCAGAAGTGGAAGTGACCCAAGTAAAACAGAGGAAGTGAAGAAAAAAAAAAGGGGAAAATTAGATTTTCTCAACAATCGGTGTGATTGAGATAACAGGGCAACTTTAGCTGCATAGAGAATTCATGACTTATGCTTGTGATTCCTGTGACATTGACTCCATAAAAATTTTCATATTTGAATCAATAAGGATGGCCAAATCAGGATTTTACCATCGATGCCATTTCTTTAAAAAAACTGAACCCACAAGTACTTTTTTGCATACTCTGCTTGTGAAATGAAAAGTTTGCACACATTGGCTTTACATGACTTACATTTATCAGTACACCCTGTGCATTTACATTGTCCTTTCGGCTGTAGAAATCTACCAGAAAAAGTCTATTACACAAGGACTTTGCAGTTTCTCTTTTAGCATCTTTGTCAAAATAAAAATAAACTTGCCATCAGAAAAGACCATAATCAAAATCATTATATGAAATTCACACAAGTTGATCTCTGTGCTCCAGTCAGCAACAGTAAAGACCTCAGTGGTGGTTTCTGAAGTCCAGGCCACATTTAGAAAAGGAGAGAAAAGCAGGAAGAGTGGTCAGGGATTGACACAGAACCTGTATCAAAGATTGTTCTCTTCTTTATATGAAATATCCCAGGTTATTCAAAGCTTACCTAGGAACTTTAAAAGTTTATGGGGTATTTAAAAAATAAAGTGTGCTCTGAACTGAATTGTGGAAGACAATGTGTCACCAGAGCTAAAGGTTCAACCAAGAACACAAATCTCAGACCTCATTGCATTACCTACCAATACATTTTATTCAGGAAGAAAAATACAGAAACATGTTTCTATTATGTTCTTTTGTGTAGAGTATAAGTTTAAGATACAAAGTCAAGTTTTCAACAAGGTTGAAATATCAGAAGAAACTTGTTACAAAAAAACCAAAACCAACAAACCCAAAACCAGAAGATCTTTAAAGCCAGATTCATTTTATCATTCATCCTCCATCTAAAAACCTCCTTCTGGGAAGGCTGCCTCCTGTAATTGATGAAGATCTTCATGTGACAGAGGCTGAGAACCCTGAGTAATTATGTGCCATTTAATATATTGGAATATATCTCTGTCAGTTATTGAAAACATCAGATTGCAAATATAAACCACAATACACAAATTTCCCTTACAAGGACAGCCCTGCTAACAACTGTCTAGCACCTAGCATTTTGCATGTATGGTAGGTGACTGGAGAAATACTTTGCCTCCTCTCCCCAGTGATCAAGAAAGCACTTGACAGTTGCATAAAACCTTCTTTACCTTGGCATCTTCTGGAATACTGGATTTAGCCGTACATTCTATGTTTCTTTTATACATTCCTTTTTACTTAAAATCTTCTAATTTACTGTAGCTCCCCTAATTTAAAGGAAATACATAAACAAATTTGCTCATGTAGAGGGCTTTTAATGCCTTCCAACATTCCTGTATTGAAAGTTTCTGTACTCAGGTTTTTTTCAGCTTCTCTTTTGTGTTTTAAGCTATTTGAAGAAGCATTATGAACATGAAGTATCAAATCAAGGCCTTACAAAAGACACTCATGAGAAGAGCTGCACAGGTCCCTATTCCGCAGCATCAGTAAAGCCGTAACACAAACCTCAACTGTCAGGCAGACCCACAGATCTTATTCCAGAGCAAAACTGCTTCTGGAATAAGACAAAAGCCCCAGCTGCAATACTAAGTGACACTGCAGAAGTTGGTAGCTTCTGGAAGCAAACAGGCAGGTCTTGAGAGAGTAGCCTGGCTACTAGTCTGCCTCTGTTAGAACAAGCCTCAGCACTTGCTGTTGCTGCCTTCTTGCTTAAGGAGTAAAACAGTGTCTGAGTAACTCACTGATTGCATGAAGGGTGAATGGGAACAAAGGTAGCCTGTTTTGTGAAGTGGTTCTTGGGAAAAATGCCATCAGGGGAAGACTGTATGAACTGCCCTAGCTAGACACAGACCCAACTGAATTAAATCATCGCTAATAAAGCTGTCAGGATATATTCTGCCAGACTAACAGCTGCACACTTTAAATGCAAGTTAAAACTCATAGCAGTTGTCATTATTTTGCTCTCTGTAACAACTGAAGATGTTTGTGCCAGCTGAACTTCACATACCCATAAAAAAGTATGACCCTGCAGCTGCACTAAGTAATTGAGTTCTTTTGCCTCTGACAGTTCTGTGCTGATTTATATCTGCTAAGACTCTCCAAAATAATTTGAATCACAGACTTGTATAGCTGTAAAGAGAAGATTGAGTAGGGGATGATGATTATGCTTATGGTTATTGTTCTGTCACATGAAACTGCAAAAAATTCATGAATAAGTCACGGTGAATTATGCTTAAATTACAGATTGTGGTTCATCGATTTTCACATTGTTTTATCCTTCCAGTGTTCTTCTACAAGAATCTGAGACAAGAAAAATTCTGCTCTGTGAAGTCTAGTAAAGAAAAAGGCTATTCATTTACACCCAATCCATCAAACTGGCCAAGAACAAGGAGGAGATCACCATAACCAGGGAAAGAAAAGAGTGAACATTTTCTTGCATCTTCAGTATGTCACAAACTAGGGGAGCTACATGCTGGAAAATCTAAACACAGCCTTCTTGAATAGCTGACAGAACAATCCTATTTGTGGCATCACAGCATTTGAAGCTGGATTTTTCTTGATTGTTTTTGAATGCTTTCACCATTAGTAAAAACCAAGCTAAACCAGTCATCTCTCTAAAGGAAGAATTCAAGATTTACATTAATAAAATAAGCTTTTCCTACCCACTGTTCTCTCCAATTTTAATCCTTTATAAATTCCTGATCGGATTTTTTTTAAAGTATATGTCCTTCAACATTACTCTTTCCTTTAAATAACACAACTCATGCCTGTACTGGCAACTGAGGAGGGATGATTTCTCAGTGTGTCTCACCTGTGCTCCATAACAGCCTAGGGGACTTCAGCGCTCAACTCAAAAAAGATGCCAGAGATTTTTAACTGGCCAAGGTGCTTGAAATGTAGTGAAAGAGTTCAATGCTAATGAGCAAATTAATCTCTGTTTTAATTACTAAATCACCTTCTCCAGCAAATAATGAAAACCTACAGCTGGTCTAGACATCTCAGAGCAATAACAAATCGATGAATCTATCACACAGTCTCTTTTTATATCATATGGTTCTATGCTAACTAAAATTAAGAGTATGTGAAACATTGCTAAATGAAAGATTTTAGGGAGTGAAGTACATATTTATATATAGCAATTTTCCTAGACAGCAATCTATATAGCTATATATAGCAATTTATATAGCTATTTTAATATATATTATATATATAACAATATAAACAGAAATTACATAGATATGCTGATATATAGGTATCTCTATAGAAAGTAGGTATTATTAGATGTGTACTAAATACACATACAAGTGATTACATTTGATACATAGTCTTGTAGATAGATATCTATATACATATATATAATAGATATGTCTAGAAATACCTGTATAAATATAGATGTATATTATATAAATGTTTCTCTCTTTTTATCTATATAAGATATTTAAGTATCTAAATATACACAGGGTATACATATATCTATATTAAAAAATATTGGTGTAATATAAATTAAGGAAAAAATATGGATATATCTCAATTACATTATTTCTATTCCAAAAAAAAAGGCTTCAGTGTGAAGTGGAACATTCCAGAACACCTACAGAGTGAAAAGTCAATGAAAAAAACATATCACACTTTGGATTTTATTTGAATGTTTAATTTCAATAGGAATTTTGTTCCTTCTATTTAATAAAACATTGATGTTTTTAATTTAAAAATCCATCATTGTCTCAAATACTAGATAATATTTTGTATTTCTTTTCCAAGATTTGGCTTCAGTGAACACTCTGAAATCAACAGAATTGTCTTTGTTTTATCCTAGTGTTTTGATGAATATTCATCTGGAGATCATTATGAAATAAGGCTGGGATAAAAAAGAGGAAGCTTCCAGTGATGGAGTTAAAATATGAGCCAATCCAGTACCTGAAAGGAACCTACAAGAAAGTTGAAGAGGGCCTATTCATAAAGGCTTGTTGTAATAGGGTAAGGGGAAAGGGGTAAAAAACTGAGAGGGGTAGATTTAGGCTTGATATAAGGAAGAATTTCTTCACTATGAAGGTAGTGAGGCACTGGAACAGGTTGCCCAGAGAGGTTGTGGATGCTCTGTCCCTGGAAGTTTTTAAGGTCAGGTTGGATGGAGCCTTGGGTAAGCTGATCTAGTAGGATATCCCTGTCCATGACAGGGGGGTTGGAACTAGATGATCTTTAAGGTCCCTTCCAACCCAAACAATTATATGATTCTGTGATTCAATCCAGCCACCACTAAACATCTTAAAGAACACAAAATTCTGATTCAGAACTAGGAAACTGGTAGAACTTCTCAACCTTACAAGTTATGTTATTTCAGCCTGGAATCAGCCTGCTGCTCACTGTGAGTGACTCACTATGAACTTGGAGAGCTACTAGAATGCCAGCAGATCACTATGGTGTTAGGTGCTTACTGGTGAAGCTAATAAGCTGCAGGAGATAGTGTAGCAGCAGGAGAACTTCAAAGAACTTCAAAGAGATTGGATGAACAACCTGTTCTCAGGAAGCTACCTTTTCCAAGGATGGACAAAAAACTGTTTTACCAGAAACATCAGTCTCTGTTACCAATTCTGTTCAATGAGATTAAACCCCATTACAAGGCTCCAGGATCTGGAAAGGAAGATCAGACTTCAGCAACAAGGATGAAGAAACAGCACGCTGATGGAAGCAGTCACTACATAGAGGAAGGTAGCCATGGTCAGTCTCTTGGGAAGACCAGAGACTTGGCATAAAGAGCAGTAACCTGCCTGCATGAGGCTAAAATTCAAGTTTTGCAGGCTGTGAAGCCAGCTTTCTTCCTGCTATGCCATTGAAGGCAGATCTTCCCTTTCAAGTTTTTTTCAATATTAAATCAGTCACTACATAGTACCAAACTCTGCTCTGTACCTTTCAGTCCTGGAAGGTTCCCTCCTCTGAAGCCTGACTCTTTGCTCCCTGCAGTCTCCCACCTCTGTACTGCACTTACCTGCCAGACTGCCCTATTACATGAGTAAGCTCAGCTGCTCACAAGACAGGAACAATCTCACCTATGCAGTTTTTTGAAAGACTGCAGTTTACCCTATGACTCAACATCCATAAACATCATGAAAAACCCAAGGAAAATAAAGTATGTTTAAATTAAAGAGCAAAAAGGGGAAAAAAACCCAAAACAACAAACCAGAATGGGCTTTACAACATTAATTGCATGACTATGCATTTACTATTCATGAAAAAGACAGAAGGATGAAGGTGTTAGGCACTATGCAATGCTTTTATCAACATCTATGTTTCTATAGACCTAAATTCTTGAATAGTTTTTGCTCAATATTAAGCCAGCTACAGTCAAATTACCAAATTCATCAGTCTTTCAAGAGCTGAAGTCTTTCTGAAAGGGTAATTGCTATCAAGGCATCAGTCACAGGCATAAGGTAGCATCTCACTGCATCTTACCCACCACCTACGACAATGCCATACCAGCTGATAGCCTGTTGAAGATACCCCACCAGAATTATCTGCTCATGTGAACATACCATTTAAAAAACTAACAAAACATAAGACAAGGAAATCCTCTCGAGATCACAAATAAAAGGCATACCAAACATGTTAGAACCATGGGAGGCTGAAATTTATAAGTCGAGAAATAGTTATGCAATATGCAATACTTTCAAGAGTTACCCTGTCCATACAAGAACTCTGTCATGGGCTTGAACCGTAGTTTGAGCATATATAGAACATATTTTTTTTCCAAATAAAACTACAATTTAAATTGTATGGATACACAACATCCTGGATAAACTTCCCTTTTTTCAGAGACAGTGGTGACTGCTAAGGTTCAGAAATGTAAAAGGTGGTTCTAAAAGGCTTTAATTAATTTAGTAATTCTGCTCTAGGAGTTCATCATTGCCATAATAATTGTTCCATATAAACTGACAAATACAAACCTAAAAATACAAAAATATTTCACCTTACTCCTCTGCAAGAAACTTAATTTGCCCAGGACATGCTAAGACTTGTACTTAGTTTCTCAGAAGTTAAATCACAGTTAAATCCTCTCTTCATTATGATGCTCTCAAAAGGAGTGACTATCATCTATAGTAAGAACAAAATAAATAAGGGCACAGAAAACAAAAGAAATTAAGAAGATAAATATTTTGGAAAATAAAGTGCTCCAGCTTAGATAATAAAAGACATTTGGAAATGGAGATTCATATTTTATTACACATGCATTCAGCAAGTGAAGTAATTATGCAGAAAAAGAAACAGAACAGAAACATTTAATTGTTTGTAGTATATGCATCTTCTTTAAAAACCATGGTTACCAAAATAAGAGAACAATAACATCCACAGAAACATTCAAAATGTCTCAAGATGCATAATATCCATGTAATAAACCAGATGGCATTCATAATGTCACTGAGAATCAGGCGTCCTAATTAATCTTATCTCTAAGGTTTATACTTTAAGTTTGTGGGTAGAGTTAAGTCATAGCACTGTGTATATTAATTCAGCCTTTCCAGGATCACAATACTTCCATGAAAGACATTTTTCTACCAATATGCATAAATAAAGCTTAAATGGGAACAAGTTATGGACTTTACACTGGAACTCAAAGCAGATTTTTGGAACTAGCATGCAAGTACCACATAATTTTAAAACTTACAAACAAAATGCCCTCACTGTATAAGAAAACACTTATCCCTAATGCTTTTCATTTGTGTACTTCCCACCCTCCCTCTCACCAACTGAAACAAGAAGTAAAATTGGAAAAACTTTAGAGAATGACTTCAAGGATAAAGGATGTGTTCCATACAGAGACCAGGGCTCTTCATTTTGTCAGGAGACAGCAAGATGGGCAATGATAAAATTCCATATAATCATGAAGAAATGGAACTCACCAGAATGATTAGCTAGGAGACCAAAACACTCAGAAAGAGTTCCAGTACTGCACAAACATGCAACTTATGTTATATAATTTGATTTTTGTGGTTTTAATATCATACCCGTGTTCCAATTTCATATGTCATAATGAGATTTGTGGAGAAAGTTTGATCTAGATGAAAGTGTAGATTCTCTGCATCATGATAAAGGAAGACTCTCTGAAGTATGGGATGTGAAGGATTTCAAATACTGCTCAAATAATCCATTTCAGACAAAACATCTGAGCTACTAGAAAACCTGTTTTCATCTGGTCAGTAAATGATATTCTATTTCTAAGTTATTCCTTTAAAAAATATTCCTTGTCAGAATGAAAATCACACACTTCATTCTACATGGAATTAATATTGGTTTTATTTATTTATTTTAAATGATTGCTTTCAGGATTGGAGAATAAAAATTTCATAGGTGTCACATTAAGTTAACTTCACAGCTCTCCTCTGTCCTTTTGGCCAAGTATTCACCAATACTCATGGTGAATCTGTAAAGCTAGTGCAACTGCTTTAATTTCTCAGAATCCTATGACATGGTAATGGGCTTTCCCTTTCTAAGAAAAAAAGAAAAATAAATGATGTTTCCTCAACTCACAACTTCCTTTCTTGCCGATGTCATGGCAGAGAGTCTGTACTTCACTGCATGAATCCCTGTAAGCACCAGAGGACTTCTTTGACCACAGCCCTGTGGAACATTACACTTAACCTACCTTCTGAATATATTTCAACCCCAAATCCATGAAGATTTCAGACTTCTAGTCTACAGCTTATCACAGAGTTCCACTACAAAGACATATTCAGTAGTTAGTACCTGGGAATATACCCATACAGAAACATGCTGTAATGCATTCTATATATAAAAAAAAACCCTGGTAATTTTTATTGAACTTATAATTAATTGAGATTAGTCATTCTAAGGTCCTTCTCTAGAGTCACCAATCTGGATTGCATTGGTCAGCCACATGGCTTTTGGCATTTTTAAGACCATTCAGTAATTTTCACAGAAAATGAACAAAAAACATTCAATGATGACATCTGTCAGCTTCAGAATACAGGCTGACTGACCTGGATCTCCAAAGCTTATACATTTCTTTCTGTCACTGCCACTCTCTGGAGCAAACTCACTAGTGGTTTCTTTACTTGCTCTAGTAAATCCTTGCTTTGCATTTCAGTCACATTTGTGTCCTGATCACATCTAGCATGCCTGATGCCCCAGGTTCCTAGGGTCACAGCCCAGACTGACCTACTGCCTGCAGAGGCAGCAAGTGTCAAAAGCTTGGACCCTATCAGCAAGTCTGAGATGCTCTCAGACACAAGAGGATATCCAGCATTTTATATAAAAGGAAACACAGCTGGGAACAGTTGCTGCTAAAAGAAACACAGCTTCTACTGTTCTTTCTGCTCTCCATCTTTGTGTTCTACAGCAGACACAGTATATAGGGCCTGAAATGCTACATTTTCTATAAGTATTTCTCACCATTGTAAAAGCCATATGGAGTGGGTTACTAATCTACATAATGTACAGGAATATTTAAAAGGCTAGAATTAACAACTTCTTTTATTTAGAAAAGAATCCTTTCTAACTGCAAAGGGCAGTCAAATTGAGCAATTCATTGTTCTTTCTCACAGTCTGAGAAGCTTGACTATGTCTTCCCATCCACTCCATTCTGGCATTTGCTCAGGAATCCACCTATTTATTCTTTTCAGATGATTCACAAAGTGCATAACCTGACTTCACAATTTCTCTCCTGTTAAAACTTTGTTGGGAAAACACTTTCCTCAGTAATCACAGAAAACATCTTATTTTGAGTGGCAGTTGTAGTAAAAACTGCTATGGATTTACATCAAAACATTGTCTTCTGGGTAATTTAAAAGACATACTGTTAAACTAAACAAAAAATTCCCATGGATTAACATACATACAAGCCAACCCAACACACTCAGGTTATGTCAGACTCACTATCCAGATTCATTTGTCATGAGCTATATTTATGATTAAAAGTTCTTGGACAAAGAACTTTTCTTAAAGCACAGTTTCTTAACACACAAAACCTGCTACAGCAACTGGAAATGGTGCAGGTAACTCACTTAAAAAATAACTACATTGTGAGACAACATGACTCTGCTTCAGTTTGGACAGCAACAGTATTTCACCTTCACTTTATCAGTATCTGTACCACTATGGGTAGGAAACTAGTGGAGATTTCAGGGTTAGATGTTCTATTAAACAAAAACAATGTCTTCTGATAGGGATCCTCAAAGTACTCATCACATGCCGAGACTGAGCAACACAAGTTACAGGATGGTTATGTGAATTTATTTAAAAGAAATAATGAGTTCTATCAAAAAAAATTATAATTTGTCCTGGAGTTGATTATCCTGGAGCATACAGAACAGTCAAAAAGGTATGGACTGAGTTACAAAAAGGTAAAAGGCATTTACATGTTGCAGCAGATAGCTGAAGTCTGAGCATTGCCATAACTTGAACAGATATTTCCTTATGCTGATCTAACAAACCTGAAATTAAAATAGGCTTTAGTGTACAGGAGACTCAAATTCTGTACCTCTCAGGGAGCAGCCACTCTTTATAAATGCATTAGGAACCAACTCACCTACATTTGCATGCAGCAAATTCCAATGTTAAGAAGTGGAATTAAATTCTCCCAAGGCAGAAACGACTCATATGCAATCACAATCCTATTCACAATTGGTCTCAAAACTGTTGTATTCACTGATTGAAGCCAACATCTACAAGAAATTTAAAGAACATACTACTGAGAGGAAATTATTACCCAATTTAGCTGGAGAGTACACATACACTCTGCAGCAGAACACCAAGGACATAACTTGATCATCAGAAATTGGCAAAAAAATGTCAAATAATTCATAAATATTCAAAACACTAAACCAGTAGCACTGACAACATCTTCAGAACCATGTTTTAGTAAGTTTTATTTCTTACTAGTCTTCTGAACCTGCTAAGACTAATTCGATTTCTCCCACAACACCCTAAATCTCCCATTTACCAGTTTTGTAAGACCTAACCAAGCAAGGTCTTTACCTTCAAAAAAACCCACCAAATTGTCTTGTGCCTGTCTGAGATGACCTTGGTCAGGTCCCACTCCCCTAAAGCTTTTCTCCATCCCCAAGTTACAGTTCACCCTCACACAGACATTTATTAGACCTGAGTGCAAGGACAAGTAGTTGCAGAAAATTATTCATTGCATTTCTGTCTTGAGATCTTCTGTATCTGTTTATGCATTGTGTAGTCTGGGCACTGAAAGTATCAATACTTTCTAGAAGCATCAGATTCATTCTTTGTGCACACTGCAAAAGTCTTCTGTGACTCTACAGCTGACAAGGGCCTCCATGTGAGTGCAAATACTAGCACTCATGAACAAATGCATAAAACCTTCAAACTGTACACAAATTTCTAATAAAAGAAAAATGTATTCATGGAACCCCAGATGTCACAATCATTTTTTTTTAGGGAAGAGATGTATAATCACCCTGGTCTTTCTTTTAATAAATAAAATTGTGAGAAAATTTGCCCTTCAAAGGCTGCTTATCACATAAAAACTATTTTGGATTAACTCACACACCATAACATGCCACAGCTATGCAGACATTCTCCATTCAGTATTTAACATATTTTACACCAAAATACACAACAGCCAGCATTTATTTTTAAATAATACTTCAACTTTGCCATTAAAATATCACAATAAATGGCTGAGTGGAACATATCGCAGGCAAAGTAGCAATGGTTTAAATTTAACTAAAACATGGGAAGTTTGAACTGTATATATACTGTACTTAGTTAGTGATGGATTTTTCTTCAAAAAAAGTCTATTTCTCCTTATATATAATATAAAGCATAAGTGATACATTTTAGGTAAATCAAACAGACTGCATCTTGCCAAATGTAATTAATCATAGTTTACATTGTTTAAAACTTCATTACCTACATTGACTAAAGTGATTGCAAATGTCACTAATACATATGCAACTCTCTCTCAGATTAGTATGTTTTTGAAATTTAATGCCTATTGCAGGAGAATGCAACTATCAACCTATGTTGCCTGTATTGTAGTTTTCATACCTTCAGGCTGATTTTGAAGATGTGGCCTCATTTGCAGCCAGATAATTCATTACTTTGTCATTTTTTCATCCCATACTGCACTAAAGCATTTAATTCCTTAGAATACTTTGCTCTTGAAAAAACTGTCAGCACAAATGAGTAGAATGTGAAAATCTTCAGTCTGTAATTTTGCTCAGATTTCATCTGTACTTTCATAAAACTGGAAATGTAAGCTTTAGGCAACTGCTACATCCTTTTGAAGTTTTCTCTTGTTTAAGAATTGTTTGGCTTAAATGACAGTCTTCTTGGGTCTTTAGAGACCCATTTTTGTAGGCTATGCATGGATTTGATCTTCTGATTTTAAGACAAATCTAGTCCATGAAAGGAAGCTGTAATGATAGCCGATTATTATTTTCCTAACTGTAGTTGCAGAAGATAAATGACTATATAGCTTTCAAAAAAATGTGGCATCTCATATTTCACAGCACCATACCAATTTAAATCCTAATTTATACCTAAATAATTCCACTGGGGGGCTTCAAGTACAAGGAAGTTTGGCTCTATTTTATTAACAAAAATAGAAACAGTTCATTGTAACTAGTTGAAATCTGTTCTGAATGATAACATTGCCATAAAAGCATAATAAAACAATTTATAACTTTAGATTGTAGCAAGACTAAATTGCAGCTCTTCATCCTATCCAAAAAAAAACATATAAGAGATGCCTACTTAAGTAAAATAAATTAATATCTTACAGATGGATCTATATTAAAATTACTTAATGGCATTATGCTTTATGTACTCATCATTACGTTTTATAGTCACAAAAGAATGAGTATATTTTTCTTGAATTCATTTTTATTCTGATTATACATACTGTCTTCACTGAGGTCATCTATCCTCAAATGTGTTGAATTTTTTTTCTCTTAATGTACCGCATTTATTTCATAGTTTCCCTGCCAGTGAATCCTGTCAATACATTCAGGCAATAAATTACATACACAGGTGTACCACACTCCTCTTTATATTATTAGTATCAGTCACCACGAACTCCCCCAAATGAATTCACCAGAGCACACACAAAAAATCGTTGGCAGTCAGCAATGTGGAATTTTGGGTTGCCTTTGTTTCTCTAAATTCCTTTAAACAGCATTAAGAACAGTCACTTTCTTTTAACTTTGGCCTCAATTTTACACCTAAATCCCTTATGCTCAGGAACATGCAATCAGCTTAAAGTACACTCTGAGGAGGTCCTTTCTTATGTATTAACTTACATAAAACATGATTGCTATAAATAAAATAAATTCAATATCAACCTCTAATGAATAAAATAAATTCAATATCAATGCTAATGAAAGCCAAAATTTAAGAAATAATTCTTCTCTATTTTTAGCTGCAGTTACATAACTCTAATTAGTTTTAATTCCATGACACAAAGGAATCTCTGCATACTGTTGTGGATATCCCTTGTAACAAAAATTCCATCAAGCTAGTTTTCTTCAAAAGTAATCATGCAGCTTTACCCATTTATCAGTTCTCTCTTTCCTCTTAAAATTCTCTACGGGCCTGTGTAAAGTGACACAGAATCCTTCAGGGTTCTAGCTTATTGTGAACCATACGAGTTCCCACAACTATTTTAAAGCCAGTTACAAAAGTGTCAGGTCTAGTCTCTTCCTTGATAATGCCACATGAGCTAAGAAGGGCAATAGTCATAAACAAATCAGAAAAACAAGTTCTTCACTAGGTTATTAATTTAGCAGTTCAAAAAGACTACTCAGATTATTTTGTAATTTTTATTCCTCAGAGATTTTCAGATCTCACCTGTGCAAGGTTCTGAGCCACCTGATCCAACTTTGAAGCTAGTCCTCCTTGGAGAAGTAACGTCCAATAGGCCCAAGTGTTCTTGTGAGACAACTTTTCTATTATTTTATGGGCTCACATATGAAGAAAAAAACCTCCATCTTCAATAACAGGTGTCAAAAAGGCAATGTATCTGAAACATGTTTTTACTCAGTTATATTACAAATACCTCTGAGTACAGGGACTAGAAGATTTCAAAATTGCAAAGAATATCTTTCCTTTTAATGCTATCTTGCAAAATACATCCAGATTTGCAATTCAGATATGAAGAATATGAAGTGCAGGTAGTGTTGCACTAGGAGGCTAGACAAGCTGTTGGAATTGTATTGTCAAGTATAGGGACTGCTTTTTATAGACATTACCTGTCTTGGTTACATTCCATGACTTTAAATTTTCCTTTTCCTGAAATCCAAATCACAATTGGCTAGATAAGTCATGGAGTAGGATAAATCTCTCTCCTGATTATGTATTGGACTATGAACAGTGTTTATCTGCATACTAGCAAAAGAATGATTTCTCTTGCATTCTATAAGATGTAAACAAACTTTGTGAAAATACTTTAAAAAAAAGTTGTCATAGTGTGAGAGGAACTGATATGCAAAAGCTCTGCCAACATTTAGTACTCAGTTTGATGCTGTTGCTCACTGAAAACAGCATCAAAAAGAAGTTGCAGTCAAAAATGTGTTTTGTCAGAAGCTGTGGAACAGTCAGTTAACTTTCAATCAGTGAATCCAGAAACAAATTTAGCAAGATAAATACTTCTGACTTCTGCCTGTAGTGTTGCTGCTGATCCTTTATTAATGCATGTGGTGATACTCATCCAGGAGTATCCTTCAAAAATGACTCATATGCTGAAATAGTGAAAAGGAATTTTTTTTAAGATATTTAAATCATCTGAGTAGCTTCTAAATTCCAGTGCCACAGTGAGAATTGTCTGCATCTAGATACTCAATTTGGAAAAAAAAGGAAGGTCTTACTTTTTTCCTCCCCTTCTTGCTATCCAAAGCTGAATGCTGCATACATCATATTAATAAAACATTCCTTCCCTCATTCTTTCTGTGCTGTTTAGAAGTTATCTAACATAGGAATCCAATAAGTTGATTTTATGTATCGAGTATTTCCATAGTAGCTGATTTAAAGACATTACTGTTACTGTGGAGCGGTTCCTTATTTACTGTTCCTCTTTAAAAGCATTTTCTATTTAAAAAATTATGCTGAGAACATTAAGCTCTATTAAGAATTTTAATTTTGCTTATAAGTTTACAGTTTTGAGAGAGTTTGTACTTCATACTGGTCAGCAAATTGATGCAGCCATAAATAAAATTTTGAAGCACTCCAGCAGTTTGGAAAAAGGAAAAACAACAACAGTCTCTGCTACAGTCCTAACATAGCCATTAGACTCCACAGCAGGTCATTCTAGAGATCATATTAGCTAAGCTTAGGATTATGTCTTAACTAGTTATCATGATTTTAAGTTAAGTGCTTTTTATTCCTCTGCTAACAGGTTTACATTACAATTTATCTTCTTAGTAAGATGAACCATTCAGTTCCACATGAGAGCAATAGCTGTCAAACTATACTGGGATACTTCCAACCATGTCATTTCTCATTCACATTGCAACATGGTCTGTACATCTGTTTGAAAAAGCCCTTAGAAATAGCGGATTTGGAAGGAAGTTTAACATGGATTCTGAGTAACCACCATGCAAAACAGACTCATTTACCACTCATCACCACCTCAATACAAAAATCCAGAAGGGTGGCATTATGAAAAAGCAGAGTGATGCATATTCTACTTCATGTGCTCATTATGTTGGGAAAGAACACAAATGTCTGTTTACATCATTACCAAACATCTGTAGGTCTAAAATGAACAAACATTTATTTAATAAAGGAAAAAAAAAATCTCCAATCATATCAGGCTAATCTAACTCTGAATATTTATCCCTGTGTTCAACAATGAAGTCTTTATCCATTGAAAAGTACATTTATCTATTAATCTGAAGTGGAGGCTTCATACCTCCTCATCTTTGCTGTCTACAGAGTGGCAGATTACCTAGAGTCCCTCACTACAGGCACTTGGAAAGATATCAGAGAGTAATTATACCTGTTTTGGATTGTGAACCATAATAGACCACTGAGAGAGTACAGTCAATTAATAAATAAGAGAGCCACTTCACAAAGCTAAAGATAATTGAAGATAAATTCCATGCTATGAAAAAGAAAAGGAAGAGGATTTGGATGGTAATAAAGACCAGAGTTCTACTTCAAAGTTGCTCTTTTAAGAAAGCAAGTTGCAACACAGATTTCACAGGCATGTTGATTTGTTAAACGACACAGATAGCTGGCAAGTGTAACACATGAGTAATCATGGACTCAATCATTTGCAAGTACAACATGGTATCTATGGAAAGATTTATTTTTTTCAAGGCCAGTCCTTTCAAGATATGTTTGTACAACCTTTTGTAAGTAGAGATTTACTGACCTCAAACCAGCCATGGAAGGACAATTAATGTGCTGCCAAGCTAGAGGAAATAAATCTGCAGAGGGCATAGATTGAAAGACACAATGAGTGGAGTAGAAGACAAATAGAATACATTTGAACCAAAGCCTTACTGTCCATCTCAACCACAGCAAAGTATATAAGGTCTGAAAAAACATAGAAAGCCCAGAGCAGAAGTGTTGATTCGAGATAGGGCAACATTAGTTATTGTCCTTAAAGACCAATTTTACAAGACAAACAGCATTTAAATTTTTGTAAAGTTTCTATGACTGCATTTCTCAGTGAAAGTTTGAAGAACAGTACATTACTCCCTTCCTAGTCCAAAACTATAGTAGACCTTTGAAATTTAAAAATTAAGTCATACCTAATATGTAGGTGTGTTTGTAATAGCATCTATCTTTCACTGGAACAGCATCTATATTTCACTGGAACAAAATAAAGCAATCAATATATTTCTATACCTGCAGCAACAAGAAAGAAAGGAACATAGCTTGAAACCTTCTCTGCTTATTCTTCATTTTGCAAGATAAAGGACACTTGCTCCTGAGCAGCAGGAAACACTGGAAATTGAAGAGGCCATCAGGTAATTTGCTGCTTGTACTCAGTGGTATGGAACAGCTTGGTAACCATGGGTAAAACCACCATGAGAGACAGCTGTGAAAAGTGTAAGTCTACCTGCCCCACGTGCTACTTTATTAGGGTCTGCATTTAAGTCAAGACATATGCCCTCAATTGTTGCTTGGACTCTCCTGTGGTATGTATGTGCCTGGACTGAGCCTGATGCACACATATGAGCTTGTGACCTGACTTTAGATCTCTGGACACTTCTGCCTAACCCAGGTGCTACCAGACCTGCCCTGCTCAGTGTGTTTGGGTATGAGGGGTTAACTGAGTCCTACTTGCTGCAGCTCTGTCATCTGCATTGCTAGGTTTGGTTCCCTATCCCTTCTAAAGCAAGCAGCCCTTGGTCCTTCCTGACAGTAGCCTTGGGAGAGATGGAGACTCTGCTCATCCTCTCAAGAAAAGGATGTAGGAAAATTGATTTAAGGAGCTGACATTAGCATTTCATTTCAGATCAGATATGATATTGAAGCAATCTGCCCATCACTCTTGCTGGGCTTTCTAATGCTATATGCATTAGAAAGCAGCCTCTGAGGGGAGAAACTGATTTCCTCTCAGGAGATGAACTCTTAAGTGTCTATGGGAGTAGTCTAGAGTGTGTCCACACCACTGCTCAGTATATGATATGCCTGTTAATATAGCAGGGGATATATACTCCCAAAACCACGAATAATATAAAACATTTTACATAAACATGAAATAACTTAATATCCCTGTAATGTGTATGTAGGCTGCATCTACAAAAATTAGTTTAGTAGAAGCAAAAAGATGCAAGCATATTTCTGACATTTTCATTTATAAGTAAAGCTACACACATAACAGTTGTTGCACAATTATACACATTAGGATTCCAGAAGGAAACTTTGGAAAAACCTCACTGCAGAAGCCCACCCAGGTTTTCTGTAACACTAGAAAATGCAATATTCAACCTGAAGTAAATGACCTCTCTAGTCAAGGGCTTAGCAGTATTCTTTGGCATATGTAAATTGAGCTGAATAGCACCACCGACATTCTCAATGAACTCCAGTGATCTCTGATTTTCAGTGGCATTAATTCGTAATATTATTGGCTGCCTTAGAAGACTGGAGACATATGCAAGATAACATATACTAAAAGGCAAAAGTCTCAGTCCATGTAAAATATGAACAGATGGATGAATTTGAGACTAAAGAATTAATTACATAGTCTAGAAAATGTCATCCTTCATTTTCAGAAGGATACTCTGGCTATGGGACCTGGATGAGAAGAACTTCAGCATCCACTTTTCCTTTTTTAGAAAGATGTAAAGAGAATTCTAGATCTGTCAAACTGTGTTTCCCATTTATATTTATTCTTTTAATGATACACAGTTATCATGCACATGCAATATTTAAAGGACTTTTCCTTTTGGAGCCTTTCCAATCTGTTCATTAAATTCTGTTTCAAATCTTTTAAAAAGAGGTTTTGAGGATTTAATTACTTCTCTAACAAAGTAAGAAAGATGTTTTGCTACCAATCACACAGGAATCTCAACAAAGTAAGTACACAAAATAATAATCTAATCCATTTAGTTATTAATAAGAAATACATGGAACAAGCAAACAGATGCAAAAGTAGTAAATCAGCTCAAAAAGTTCACACTATTCTGGGTTTTGGTTTTTAGCACTGGGGAGTTATATTGGAGAGATTAATAGATTTTATAGATGGTATCATTTTCTAAATTCACTGAAAAATGAAGATTATTTCTTTTACAAGTCAGCTAAGGAAGCAGGAACCAAATTCAACTGCTATGAAATAAAATCAAAAAATTATTATTAAGGCATTGAATTTTGCTCTCAAGAAATAGTATAGACACATAATGACATTACTTTGAAAAGTGTCTCGCAGATGTTTACAATATTCTTGGGTTTGCCTGGATTTTTTATGATATTGCACATAGCTACTCTTCTAGTACACAGTATGCCTGTTATCTGTTCCTCAAAGTCTTTAATTTAGCCTAAAAAAGGAATAGTTTGGTCTCAAAATAGGACAAGGACAGCAGTCATTAGGAAAGGATTCACAGAACCTGTTTTCTCTAAAGAAGAAAGATTCATTATTTCTAGCTCATCTAGTCATAAATGCCTTTCTTGCAGTAACAGTTTTGTGTCTGCCATTGTAATGATTTGTTCTCCATTGTCATTTACAGTTGACGACTATTGAGATTACATACTATGTGCAAACTAGAGCTTTTGGCTTAGGTGTGAGAGAATCAGCTCTTTCTCCTTGTGTCTACAGGGCAGTTGCTTGCTGAGGTCTCATCAAGGGGCACTGCAGATTAAGGAAAAGATTTATGGGCTTCATTGTCCCACTGATATCCAAGTTACTGTGGCTCTGTAATTTTCCTTGCCAGTGCACTTTGCAGGACTGAGTCATAGAATCATAGAATCATAGAATAATCAGGTTGGAAGAGACCCACCGGATCACTGAGTCCAACCATTCAATCAGTCTCTAAACCATGCCCCTCAGTACCTCATCCACACGAGCCTTAAACACCTACAGGCAAGGCAAGTCAACCATATCCCTGGGCAGCCTATTCCAATGCCTAATGACCCTTTTAGAGAAGAATTTTCTCCTAATGTCCAGCCTGAACCTCCCCTGGCAGAGCTTGAGACCATTCCCTCTCATCCTGTCCCCTGTCACTAGGGAGAAGAGGTCAGCATCCTCCTCTCCACAACCTCCCTTCAGGTAGTTGTAGAGAGCAATGAGGTCTCCTCTCAGGCTGCCTGGGGAGGTGGTTGATTCGCCTTCCCTGGAAGTGTTTGGGGTGCGGGTGGACAGGGTCCTGAGGGGCATGATTTGGTGTTTGATAGGAATGGTTGGACTCGATGATCTGGTGGGTCTCTTCCAACCTGGTGATTCTATGATTCTCCAGGCTAAACAACCCCAGTTTTCTTAGTCACTCTCCATGAGACTTGTTCTCCAGACCCTTCACCAGCTTTGTTGCTCTTCTCTGGACTCGCTCCAGAGCCTCAACATCCTTCTTGTGGTGAGGGGTCCAGAACTGAACACAGTATTAGAGGTGCAGTCTCACCAGTGCTGAGTACAGAGGGAGACTAACCTCCCTGGACCTGCTGGTCATGCCATTTCTGACACAAGCCAGGATGCCATTGGCCTTCTTGGCCATCTGGGCACACTGCTGGTTCATGTTCAGTCAGCTATCGACCAACACTCCCAGGTCTTTCTCCTCCAGGCAGCTTTCCAACCAGGCTTCTCCCAGTGTGTAGCTGCTCAGGGTTGTTTTGCCCCAAGTGCAGGACCCGGCATTTGGCCTTGTTAAACCTCATCCCATTGGACTCTTCCCAGCAGTCTGGCCTGTTTAGATCTCTTTACAGAGCCTCCCTACCCTCCAGCAGATCATCACTTCTACCCAGCTTAGTGTCATCTCAGTCATAACAGTCTCCTTGTTCATAGCAGTGAGATGGTCACTTGACTAAAGAAATGTAGCACTGCTGTGATGTGGTTTCCAAAAAGTAATGTCAGCCATGACAATGACTGGGAAGCTAGGCTATGACACAGTGCTGGGTTTATGAGCTAGCTACAACCACTCAGAAAAGAAACCTTAGAATGATATAAGGCTTATGAAAAAGTAATTTAATGAAAAAAGTGAATTAAAATGTCAGACCACTGTGAAGAAGCAGTGAAAAGGTAAGTAAAATATCATCAATAATTAGGAAAGGAATAGAACAGAGAGCATCATTATGATTCTACGTAAATCTGTACAACACCGGAAAATTGCCTGTGATTTGGTTGTTCTGTCTCAATAAAATTATAGTAGAACTGGAAAAAGAAGAAAGAGAGGCAAAAGGATGATACAAACCAAGAAATATCTTTCATAAAATAAATGACTAAACAAAATATGTCTCCATGGCTTAGCCTGGAAAGAGGAAGGAAAGATGTCATAAGAAGTCTATAAAATAATGACTGCGAAAGAGGAGGTAAATTCAACTTGACTCAGTAGGGGCTATGTATGGACAGTCATCTCATCTCGCAAACCTCATCTCAGTTCTTCACTGGAGACAGAACAAGAACCCCAATGAGTGGTCAGGTAAGTGTAGAAAAACAAAATGCTGGAAGAGTATCGAAAATACAATTGAAAAGATGATTAATACAGGGGACCTAAACTGATTTCAGGCTGTATCTCTCTGATTTACACCTTCTGCAATTTTGCCTCAGCAGAAAATAATCTCATCAGGTTTAACACATTTCATCTTTATTGGGATAATGTATTTCAGGGAAAGAACATCTCCAACTATAATTAAATGCATTTCTTAACAAGTGAATGGTATTTGATACTAATTACTTCCAATTTTTAGCATTTCAATATATATCACTTTCAAACTAAAAATAGTCTAATTCTTTAAAAATATTATCATCAAATGAGATGGGAAAACTTTGATTTATGACTTAAAAATTAAATACAACAAATTATTTTTAAGTAATTTGCCAGTTTTATGACTCATGTTTTCACATTGTTTCATTTAAATTGTTTTCACAATCAGCTTTTTATCTATACTGAAATAGAGAGGAGGATATTATAAGGGTAAAATAAATATTTGTATGACATTATGCCCCTACCACAGCAGAAGAACAGAGTGAAGACAATCACTTGCAGCTGCTTCCTCTGCTTCAAAAAAAAAATCAGGTAGAAAAGTATTTTAAAATTTAAATTCAGTTATTTTAATTTGTTCGTTAATGGAGAATGTTAGGGACAATTATGTTGAAGTATAAGAGAGGAATATCTAGCCTTATGTTTCAAGGCAGAATAGAAATGAAGATACATAGTTGGGAAAGAATTCTAGAAATGGTTTAAAAGGTAAAGGAACACTGAAGAACAAGTATCAAAAGATCAAAATGAAGACCTCTGTCAAAATAAGAGGACTTATACTTTTAAAAAGTATATGAGCTTAAAACTTACAATGATTACACATTTTTATGAATCCAATTCAGTGACAAAATTAAATGCATGAGTGCCAGCTGCATGTCTATTCTCTGATTTAGAAATACAGATATAAAAATCATAGAATATATAAAAGTTTAAATTCAAACCTCAGAATGTAGAATCAAAAACAAGTGTTCAGTTTTAGTAAATAACCCCATCTGGAAACTGACCTCTAAATCATATTTGCAACTTTGAATTTTGTAGTGTTTCACCAAGTTACACTTTTTTCTGGGTCTTTATAAGGACCATGTTCAGGAACTTCATTCTCCTAGCATAGAATGGTGCTAGAAATAGAAAGAGAACTTGCTGTTTTAGAAGATAATGTACTCCCACAGACTGGCCCTTGACTGTGGAGGAGACAACCATAGGAACTACAGACTGCCACTCCCCATTTCCTGCTCCAGCTGCAAAATGCATTCCCGTAATCTGGTTTAATATCAGACAACCTGACATACAGATCAGTCAGATTGATATATCTGTTTGTGCACATCAATAGAACATAAAAATACAGAATACAGTTTCCAACTGCATGTGATTCTGTCTCAGGAGAAAAAAATGAAAAAAATAAGAACATAAGAGATGGTAGTCAATTTGCTTAATGCAATATTGAAGGCACTCAGGCTTATGTGATAAGAACAGGAAGACCAGATGAAGCCTGTATTAGCAGAGTAGGATATCGAAGTAAGTAATTGAAAGAGATGTTACCAGCCCACTAACACCATCTCATAAAGAATATTCATTTTTGTGAAATTACCATTCTATGCTCATACAACAAAAAAAAAGTCTGTTGTTTGTTCTTTTGTCTTTTCATTAATAGAATTTGCTTGACTCAGTGAAGTTCTGGACAGTTGTTATATGATAAACAAACAAAAAAATAATTCCCCACACTTCTAAGGTTGAATGCTCTAGACCTTAATTTGCACATTATTGTAGTCTACCATAAGAGTTCTTACAATTTCAGTATGTTCTTATCCTCATGTTGTGAAATGTTGATTTGTCATGTGCTATTTGAGCAAGTGCTTAAAAATTTCTTCTGTTAATTAGTGATTTATTAAGAATTCCACTGTCATACACCATACTTTCCAAGGACAGAAGACAAGTTTTTCCTGCTTATGATTTGGACATGTACGTTCACAGATTATAAAATTCTGGGTGGTAGGACTATGAATGCAACAGGCAGAACAAGCAGAAGCAACTTAAGTTATTTTTTATTAATTATTAAGTTATTACTAAATAGTCTTTTTGTTCATTTAGCCTGAAAATCTAACCTCTGCTATGTCACTGTAATAAAGGTACCAAATTGAAGTTGTTTGTGACACTTCTAAGTTGTAGCTACCAGTCTGAGATGGGTTTGTTGCCTTCTGGACACAGAAAAAAATGTTGAGGCCACATGCATAAATAGTCCCAAACCTTAATGCAAAGCCACACTATCAGGCAATAACATTCCCAAGCCAAAGGTGGAAATTAAAGGGACATTAAGTAGGAAGTATGCATGACATTTGAAACATTACACAACACAAGTAATTATCACTGTATCTCAAAGAATCATTTCAACTAAGCTAAATTCTGTATGTTTATTATTCGGGAAGTTGACAGCAAAAGCAATTGGAATTTTGTTTATCCCAGTAACAATTGATGCATTATTCCTGCGCTAAAAAATCAGCTGTGCGAGACAGACTTGTTTATGCAATATTATATTCTGTCGCTGGGAATTTGATGTTGGGAAATCTTTTCAAACATCAAGCAATCATGTTTCAAGATTACTGAACATTTAGCTTCAACAGCATAATGGAAAGGTTATTCTGGGTGCTTTTGGAACTGTATGGTCAGAAAATAATTTCATATTGAACATGTAAATTTCTGTTCATTTATAAATTACTTCAACATTTCCTTTCCCAATCTGGATGAAGTAAATGGCAAGCAGACCTTGGAAAACATCTCAGTACTATTCATGTCTTTGAACACATCCCTGTAATTGATGAGAAACCCAGAAAAGAGGTAGACATCTGACCAGCTTCCAGCTACCACTAGAGTCATCATTTTCAACACTTACAACTGCTTTGATGATCCCAGAGGCTGAAGTGCACTGGAATATCTGAGCCAGACTGTGAAATACCTGGATGGGTTAGATGAATGAGCCTGTGAGAATTTCATGAGGTTCAACAAGGCCAAATGCAAGCTCCTACACCCGGGTTTGGACATTCCTTGTTTTCAGTATATTATGAGGGATGTTGTAATCGAGACCTGCCCTGCAGAGAAGGACTTTGGGGTGCTGGTTGATGACAAGCTCAACATGAGCCAGCGCTCACAGCCCAGAAGGCCAACCATGTCCTGGGCTGCATCAAAAGAAACATGGCCAGCAGGGCAAGGAAGCTGATTCTGCCCCTCTATTCCTCTTTTGTGAGACCTCATCTGGAGTATTGTGTGCAATTCTGGAATCCTCAGCATAAGAAGGATATGGAGCTGTTGGAATGGAGACAGAGGAGGGCTACAGAGGTGATCAGAGGGCTGGAGCACCTTCCCTGTGAGGTCAGGTTGAGAGGGTTGGGGTTGTTAAGCCTGGAGAAGAGAAGGCTCCAGGAAGATCTTATAGCGACATTCCAGCACCTGAAAGGGGCATACAGGAAAGCTGGAGAGGGACTGTTCATAAAAGATTGTGGTGATAGGATGAGGGGGAAGGGGTATAAGATGGAGAGGGGCAGATTTAGATTAGACATTAGGAAGAATTTTTTTCATCATAATGGTTGTGAGGCACTGGCACGGATTACCCAAGAAAGTTGCCGACATCCCACTCCTGGAAGTGTTCAAGACCAGGTTGGATGGGGCCTTGGGCAGCCTGATCTAGTGGGATGTCCCTGCCCATGGCAGGGGGGTTGGAACTAGATGATCTTTAAGGTCCCTTCCAACCCTAACTATTCTATGATTCTCTGATTCCATACAAGTGATAAATTTAAAGGCAATCTTCATTAACCAAATGGTAGCAGACAAGTTGCTATTGGTTATTTGCCTTTCTTGGCTTTTTAAGAAATGGAAATCTTTTAATTTGTACTGATACATCTTTGCATAAATAAGAATTCCCATCCTCATATCTTCAAGTCCAATCAATAAAAGTAAACATAAAAACAGTGAGGGTTTTGTATTATCAAGTTCAAATACTTCGTTAGCCTTTGACTTTAAAGTATAGCTTCATGTCAGTGTTCATGGGAAGAGTGGCTGGAAAGATAGCTGGTGGGAAAGGACTTGCAGGTGTTTGTCAACAATCAGCCAAGTACGATCCAACAGCGTGCCCAGGTGACCAAGAAAGCCAATCATATCTTGGATTCTATCAGAAATAGTGTGGCCAGCAGGACTTGGTAAGTGTGCACCTCTACTTGTTGATGCTGAGACCACACCTTGAATGCTGTGTTCACTTTTGGGGCCCTTACTACAAGGAAGACATTGAATTGCTGGAGTGCACCAAAAGAAAGACAACAAAGCTGGTGAAGGGTCTGAATCAGAAGTCTTATGAAAAGCAGCTGAGGGAAATTGGGTTGTTTAGGCTGGAGAAAAGGAGGTTGAGGGGAGACATTATCACTCTCTATACCACCTGAAATGATGATGTAATGCAATGGATGTTGCTCTCTTCTCAGAAGCAACAAGTGATAGGACAAGAGGAAATCTCCACAAGTTGCACCAAGGGATTTTCCATTAGACTGGAAATTAGGAAAATATTCTGTGCTTAAGGATTTATTAAGCATTGGAACACGCTGCCCAGGGAAGTGGTTTAGACACCGTCCCTGGAGGTATTTAAAAGATGTGTAGATGTGTAACCTATGGACATGGTTTAATGGTGGGCTATGCAATGCCTAAATGATTCTGTACTTCATAGGGACAGTTCCTATTCCTAACCACTGTGAGACAGCAGATGTGCTATGCATTCATTACTCAGTAATCTCTAGAACTGTGCTTGGTACACCACCCTGTTGATCCATACTAAAGATGTTTCTGTTCCCTTTAGATTTACTTAATTTTTTTTTAAATGGTACATTAGATACAGTAATTTAAA
>WAAB01024611.1:13916-40162 GCA_013389865.1 Piaya cayana | reverse complement strand
GTGTAGCATTCACTGGCATAGCTGAGCATATGCTCTCCATGGTTCTTTAGTCATCTGCTTGGAGTGGGCAGCGCTGCTGAGGAAAAGACAATCTGTCTCTCTGTTAATGTAGAAGTGTCTCTGCAAAGCAGAGTTGATTACTATAAGGGTAAACTGTTCAGTGGCTTAGAAACCAAAAAAACATGAAAAATCTTGCCTTTTCTCCTTGAGCAGGTCAGATACTAATAGTACATGAAATGCAAACATGATAAAACTTGTAGCACCTCAATACTCAAAGACAGAATCCAAGAAATATAAAACATTTTGTACAGAATACATCTGGAAAACCCACCAAGTTATAAGTTATTTAATTTCATCTCAAGTATTATTATTATTGTTGTTGCTGTTGTTGTTATTATTTCGTCTCTGCTTCCTTTTAAAGTTTGGCTGCTGTTCAGTACAGGGATGCACAAATCAGCTTCAAATGAGATAGCAGGGCAACTGAACAGGTCTAAAAGTGTTACTGAAGAAGTTAATCAACTCTCAGTTCTCATGTGAATACCTGACTTACACAGCGATCTGCACTGCTGCAACTAGTTTGTTTCATATACAGAAGCTCAACTGTGAAGAGCTTGACTATGCCTGTACTTTTCTGCTAGCTGCAGGGCAGGTGTATTCCTTACAGAGATCTGAAATGGCAAGTGGCTAAGCAGTCAAAATGTAAGCCAATTCAGTAGTGCTACCATGTTCTTTCTTAATTTTTCTGTCACCACAGAACATGCTGCTGACATTGTATCTGACACCAATAGCAACAACTTAATCATATTGTAGATGGGACTAACACCTCATTCTTTGAACAAGATAATCTATGGAAATCCATTTGAATCACTGAAAAAGTAGTAGCAGAAATTTTCAAGCTGCATAAAACCAAGGTTTTAAAATTTTATGCTTTTTCCTGTGCTAGGAATCTGCCTTTTTAAGCTTAATGTTAGAAGATGGACAAAACAGCTTACTTTTTTTTTTTAAGAGTTAGACAAAGCAGAGTATATTTCTCTTATATCCAGTTGTGGTAACATTAAGAAAAGTTTCAATATTTGTCAAGCCTCTTTCAGGATGAAAGTGTGCTCAGGTGACCAAGGAGGGCAAGAGCATCGTGGCTTCTATGGTGTGGCTAGAAGCAGGTAAGTAACTGACTGCCTGTACTTGGCACTGGGGAAGCTGCATCCTGAATATTGTGTTCAGTTTTGGGCCCAACTCCAAGAAAGATATTGAGGTGCTGCAGTGTGTCCAAAGAAGAGCAACAAAGCTGGTGAAGGGTCTGGAGCACATCTTATGAGGAGTGGCTGAGGGAACTGGGACTGTTTATCCTGGAGAAAAGGAGCCTGTGGGGAAAACTTATTGCTGTCTACATCTACCTGAAAGGAGGCTGTAGCGAGATGGGTGTTGGTTTCTTCGCCCAAGCAGCCAGAAACATTACAAGAGGAAATGGAATCAAGNTTTAAAAGACATTTAGATGTGGCATTAATAAATGTGATTTAGTGGGACTTGGAAGTTTTAAGTTTCAAAAAAAAAAAAAACAAAAAAAAAAACCCCAACAAAACCAACACAAACCATACAAAGTACTACAAAACAACTGACATCTTTTGTCATGAATTTTAAAATTAAGGTGTTTGTAAAGTAATGTTTCCCATCCTCCAGATTTTCTTAGTGGGATATTTGCTGCAGTTTTCAAAGTACAAAGGAGTAAGACTATCTAAGTCCATCATTCCCAAACAGATGCTCACTGATGAATTCTTAGTACTATACATATGAATTTAAGATATTAGCTCTTGTGCTTCAATAATATTATGAAATGTACACATATGAATAATCTCATGTCTACATTAAACACATCCCTCAATGCATAGCATACAAAGTATGGACACAAACTTGTATTTTGTTTATAAATGATGACATAGCATATTTTTAAGAATCATAGACTGCTTACAATCATTTTCAAATGCCATAGTTCTTGCAAATTGCATGATGCTCTAAAAAGCCTCCCTCTCATATGAATATTCATAAGCAGAACAGTGATGTATGGATTTAAAAAAATGCTACTAGGCTCATAATACTTAGAAACATGAAACTGAATATAAAATATAGATTACAACACAATTTTTAATTGCAGTGTTTCAATGCATAATGGGATTGTTCACAAATGCATAATAATTTTTAGATGGAAAAAGACAGCTATGAGTAGCACTTTGGGGACTCTCTCACTCATGTTAAATATAAAGCGCTCAAATACAGCAGTACTAAATAGCAGTAGAGAACTAAGGAATGGTTAGTGAATAGCCAATACAAATGAAGACAGAGATTACAAATCTATCCAAGTTACTGAAAATACAAAATCCAAGAATAAAATCTGCCATGACACTAACTTACAGGACATTAAGAAAAGTGATTCTTCACACAAATGACATTCAGAGAACGTAGTACTAGATCACCTACAAGATGATAAAAAGTGTCAGGCTTCTCATTTGATTAGAAATACTCAGCTTCATCAGTTTTGTAATTATACTAGAGTAAAAGCCTTGTTCTTTTGTGGGCAAAAAATGAGAACAGCACAAGAAGAATCTATTATAGGCCCTGCCCAGAGAAGCTATTCTTCTTAAAGACAAGAAAAAAGGTAAGCCAATAAACCAAACCCAAGCTTAGGACATAATAGCTCATCAGCAAAATAATTCACATCCTTTACAACTTGCCATGTAGAGTATAAAGATAGCTATTGAAGGATTTCAGAGAAAACAGTTTTAGATAACAGCTTTCCAATCCTCTTTATCTATTGCTTCCCCTACCTAGTTTCAGGTTGTATTACAGTCTTCTACTTATCAGATTTGATTTTCCAGCTTCAAATATTATAGTCTGAAATTCCATGTCTTTCTTACAAAAGGAATTGAGATAGCAGTGTATCATCTTAGATCAACATCATCTACCATCTGTAGAGTGTTACTGTCAGAGAAGGCTGTTGTGCTTTGAATGCCATTTCAAACACACAAGATAGAAGAATTCTCTATTAGTAAGTGCCAGATACCCGTTTTGTATGTTTATTTGTGATTCCTGCACATGTATTGTATTTTCTCACAGGATTTGACAGCCTTTGAGGATGTTTGCCCTCAGTTTATGCTCCATGTCAAGTAGTATCTTATTGCAACCACTTTGAAAGGTCATATATTGCATAGACTGCCATCCATGTTTCTCTGAAGACATTTTCAGTTTTTTATCCTTTTTATGATATTCTTCCATGCTTAACTTCAGCTGAGAGTTTTCATTTCTAAGTAAGACCCATAATTTTTTCAGGTATGGTTTGAAGGCAAAAATGCATTCTTCCTTATTTGCTCCTTTTGTCTCTGTTGCATGATCTTGTTTTCAAATAGAAATTGTTCAGTGTTGAAGAATCTTCCCTCTCCTTTCCCTATAAATCCTGCACCTCTTGCCCCCCCCCAAAAAGACAGTGGCCTCATAGTTTTCCTAAACTGAATTAAATACTAAACCGAATGAAATACTAAACCGAATTAAATACTGTGGGAAGATTGTCCATGTTGTGTGTTTTTTTTCTGGTTAACCTTTGAGCCCACGTCTTCCATCACTCATACAGATGAACAAAAACACTTAGACATGCCCCAATGATATCTGCTGTTCTGTGTGTCAAACAAATACATTTTCTTATCTCTACATATTCACAGGTACAAAGATGAATAGTTGTTTGGCAATTCCATCCATAGGCATTTGTGTTTATCTAACTTATATGTAAAATAGTCTTTAGGGCTAATTTTTACTGGACTGGAAGTTGCTTAGGAGAATACAGTCATTTTAAAAATTATTTTCAAATAAAGAAATAATTTTGAAAAAAAGGCCTAGAAAATAAATACTGAAAGGGTATTCATTTACTGAATTTTCATATATATTTATCTTATTTTACAGTTAAGGACCTCTACTATGTACATCCTTTCATAAAAGTTACAACCTTTACGCATTTTTTTCCAACTACTACTTACCTTTCAAAATGATGCTGTCTCCATATTCATTTCTGATACCACTCAGAGGGAATGTCTGTAATCATTTTTCCCTTAGCTCTTCTTGGCTGTTGCCACTAGTTCAGCAATGCTTTGGTCGCAAGTCCATTAATAATTACTGCCAGCATTAAACTTGTATTCCTCTGAGGTGGCTTTGATGTCATAATGGTTAAGGGCCTCTTTATTTGTCATATTTCTAGTGCTTCCATCACAACAGGCCTGGGGAAGTGACTAATTTACATTGCTCAGTTCATAAAGTCTGGATTTCTATAGTCTTACTTCTTTGGAAGACCTGAATTTGCTACAGACACATACATGTTCCAATTAAGTTAGTTCTGTGGAGTCCCGTGTGTAGGGCTAGCATAGTCATGGAATTCCGATCCACTAGTTCACTCACAAAGGCCTTCAAAATTTGCGTGTATTCCCTCTCCACAAGGTTTACTGGCCATTTAGCTATCTGTCACTTGCTGCCACAGTGCCACTGTTGTCAATAAATGACCTCCCATCACCTATCCAACCATCTAATTTTAGGTTCTATATCTAAGGACATACATGTTTTCTCCCATTAGTGGTCTAGGGAAAGGAAAAGGAATCAACTTTTATTTTACATTCTCACTGCTAATTCATTTAGATTGTTATTTTATTCATATTCCTTTTTAATAAAGTGATACTAAGCCCATAACAGATACTTATCCACTATGTTAGCTTCCATTTCCTCATGTATCAATATCTCAAATGGAAAGGGGAAAAATAATTTTAGAGGTGGAAGTGCTTTATAATCACTAACTAATTCACCTACTTTACATGTATTAGTCAGAGATTATAGGAACCTGCTTTTAAACTTAAACAGCCAGTGTCTGCAGTAGCAGTGCTTACCTCCTTGTATTTATGACAATTCAGGATGTTACATTTGTTCAGCTGTGCATACTGTACTCTTTGCTTCTGCCAGTTGTGATGGCTTATTCTCCTTTTTTGCAGTAGAGATGCCTTTAGCTGCAAGCTGCTGGTGTGAACTGGGAAACAGAAAGCCTGACAGCAAAAACTGGGACAATTCTTCCGGAGTTTTGCATTCAATGTCACCATTTAGACAGCGTCTCTAAGGCAGTGCAAACAACAGGGAATAGTGCTGAGTGTTCTTCTAATTACACATGGTAGTAATTGAAACGCGCCTAACATCAGCTCAGTTAGCTATCAGTGACACAAAGTACCTCTTACATAAATAGGTATCTCAAAGTCAGCAAGTGAGACACAGCTCTTGATTAGTGCTGGGACCACCTCTGGACTTCTCTGGACTTCTTTTTAGTTGCTGGTAAGACTGAAGAGTTAAATCTACATTAACACAAAGTATACATTCACAATGGTTTTCCCTAAGTATTCATTAAAAAAACCCGAAAAAACTAAAACCCACTTTCCCACATTTTGAATTGAAACAAAAAGTATTCTGGAACATTGTAAAGAGTCATGCAGATTTAAAGGACTGCTTTGAAAGCCTTCAGTTTTGTTTGTTTGTTTTTGTTTGTTTCCCACATTGTTGGCTTAACAGCTTAAATGTCTTGGTTTTCAGTAACTTGAAGATTTACTTTTCAGATGTCCCTACAACTTAGAAACAGCTGGAGCAGGCCTTCCATTTTGCAAGAACTTAGCAACCATTGTTTTTCAAATTTTAGGGTATCGCTTTAAGAAAGATTCAAAGAATCTTTTCAAAAGCAGTATATTTAGCTTAACGAACACACTGAAGATAGCCATAAGTCCTGGAAGACATTGTTTTGTATAAGGCACTGAATACAAGACATAATATCTGTATTGCTTATTAGTGTCTACATGCATTAAAATATGATGGTGCAGTGATGGATCTTAAGGACTTAAAAGTGTCAATAAATGCACAAGAGAAGCTTGCAGAATTAAAATTGACAACCATTAAAACCTTTACCAATGAACTTAAAACTCAACAAGAGAGCACTTTACAGCTATCTTTAAAAGAACTCTACCAGTTCTGATAACCTGAGCAAAGTTAAAAGAAGGTCAGTAAGCCTGTTGATTTTCTGAAAATCAGGACATGGAAAGAAAATTATTAAAAAGGTATTGTAGTATCTGTCATAATACATGCATATCACAGCCAAATACTGGACAATATATACTTAAGTCATTGTGTTTTATGCTGATAGTCACATATTATTGAAATATACAACAGTAAAGTAGCATTTCTTTATTTGGCCCTGGAAAATCCAGAGGGAAGAGATTTCAAATCACAAGAACATGGTTTTGTAGAGTGATTATACAATTATGTAGGAATACTTGTGTAACAGGAGGGAAAAACATACTGTTACTGTGAAGTTACACTCCAGAGATGTTAAAGGTATTTGCATTTTTAGAGAAATGGTATGATTTTCTCATACTACATAGAAGGGATCCAAGAAGCCTGAATATACGTGCTGCCTGGCACAGTATTTAGCCCTCTGAATAGTATCATGTGACCCTTCACAGCTGTGTATACTAATTTTAGAAATGTTCACAGGATTAGGCTTTGTATTAAGCAGGTATCATGTTTTACATAGAACCAAATCAGAGATGTTTACGTCTTTGTTGTGTCAAATTATAGTCCTTCAAACCAATCACAAGATAAACAGTATTTTAAAGAAAGGTAAAATTTATATGGATTCCACTTGCATATCAACTACATGAAAAAGAGAATTCTTATCATACCAAAAATTCAAAGTGCATTGTCAAAGCTATTTAGCTTGTCAATTGAACGTTTGTCAAAGAAGGTGATTTCTTAATGATTTCTAAAACACTGCAAGTACCTAACAATACAGACCGTAGCAAAGTTTAATAAACAATTACCAAGACATTCAAAAAAGTCAGATTGGCATTTGTTTTCCAGCTTTTACATTCCTTTTGTGCTGGTATTGTCTCTGTAAAGACTGGATAAAAATCTGGCAGGCTTTAAAACAGGTAATAAATACTACCGTTAAAATATTGCTCCTCAAAAAAGAAAGTACTTGGAGCACACAAATATTCTACAAAATTTAGTGCATAAGACCCTCCAGAGAGTTAGTAAAAAAACAGTAGGAATTTTCTGTAATTTAATTTCACCCTGGGACACGGGCAACAGTAAAGACTCGCTGTCCTGCCTTATCAGTTCTTGTTCTGAAGCAGCACAGTCAGCTGCTGTAGTAGGGCTTCTAGCACTCAGAACATGGCCAGAGCTTTTTTTCCAAATGATAAAAGATGTCTGGGGCATACAGTCAATAGATGAGCATGCATTTCTGTAGAGTAAATGTAACTCAGTAGAAAATTTAGCAGAAAAATTGTAGTGCATTGTAATTATTCTTGGCTACCAGAGATATATGACCCAGTAGATTACACATAAGACTACACTGCTGATCACAGACACACACAATGTTTTCCTATCGGTATACAGAAGCAGGTCTCACACCTCATGTTACGTCTGTGGGCTGTTTCCAATTCATGTAAGTGCTTATCCTAGTTTTTATTCTGAAGTTCATACTCCACTGCCTGGAATTTCTTTTAAATCATGCTTTTAATAATATCTGTAAGAGATTTATTTCCTGCCAAACATGTTTCTGGGAAACACCAGATCACTGCTTTGAGGAACAGGTAACACAGAAGAAGCTGCCTTTCATACTTTGCAGCAAACTTAGGTGACAATCACCTGGTCAGACAAATCTAGGATTTGAAAATTCTGCGGGTCAAGCACAACGGTTGTTGTTGATCTTTACAGAAATCACCCAGATCCTATGGGACAGTTGGACATTCAAACTGTACAACAGAGTAAAAATGACAAAAATACATGGATGACTACCATCTAACACACTTACAGGTGCACTTGTTTTGTGATAGTTTTCTTAAAGGAATACTAATGACTGCAAAAGTAAGATTCTTCCTTCTTTATAAATACTACACAATATTAATGTAAAATTTATCAGCAAACATTTGCTGCCCGTAAGTAAGTATGACCGAATATTCATGGAAAATAATGCAGAGTGAGACCAAATAAAAATTATCTAACTGCAAACTTAAGCAACCAGATGCAGAAAATGGTACAATATTATGAATTTGCATTAATCCTCAATTTAGCTTACACAGTTAGTACTAGAGTTGTAAAATATTATTTCTTTCCTTGCTAATCCTGCTTTAGCCTTTGGCTTGATACTGATCTTCTCTTGAGGACTGATCTTAAAAAAAATATTACAGGGAATGATACTAAAACTTGAGAGACAAGAGCTTTGTTCAGCAGTCAGATGCATCTTCCTGTGTTATTTCATAGAAGTTCTGTCACTTATCTGTGCCCTAGTTTCTTCACTGAACAAACTACATATTCTTCAATACCTAGACTGTTATTTTTTTCATTTCTATGCCCATAAAATCCATACATCTAAATGAGAAAATAAGTGGGACTGTATTTACTACATATATTGAAATTGACTATGTTTGGCAGAAGAGAAATAAATTTATTTCATGGTATACAAAAAAATACAAGAGCCTATCAATGCTTTTAGTATCAATCCATTAACCTAGGACATAGCAAAGAGATACAAAAGAGAAAGGTTTCATTTTCCTTGGTCTGCCAATACTGATTTCTTGGAATTTAATTTATCATTTTTATTTATTTTAGTGACTCTGCTGACATCATCACAAAATCTAAATCAAACTTGGCAGAAAAAAAAAATATACCTTTACCTAAAGTGAGTCTGTGACTTTGCCACCACATGCAGTACTGGTGTAGGCTTCAGAGTTACTCTCATATGCAGCATGCCCCATTGCTTCTCTTTCTGTGAAAACAAAATGCTGTCATCTAACCTAATATGTTGGCCTGGGCCTCAGGAATGGTCAATATCCTGGCTGAAAACAAGGCAAGTTATTTTCACCTAGAGAAGAAACCATTCTCCCACATAATAACTACAGGTCATGAAAATTCTTTTTCATCCCTATGACTTCAAGATTACTATTAAAAGTTGCAAAATCATAGGATGTCAAGGCAATGTAGACCATGCAAATATTTAAGACAAATTGTATTCCAACACATACAAGTAGGTATACATTTCTTCTACATAGAATAAAAATTATAAAAATCTAATATTTGATCTTAGGAAGAACAAAATATCAAAACAACAATTTTACAAAGAGATTTGGATCTATGTATTTTATAAACATTCTTGGTTTAAGAAGCATGAAGAAAACGTGTTACATTTATTGTAAGCTATTTTCTCTGATTAACAATTTCTCTTAAATCACAAGACATTTTGATGTAATAAACCACATTCATAGAATCATGGAATCATAGAACAATCAGGTTGGAAGAAACCCACCAGATCATTGAATCCAACCATTCCTATCAAACACTAAACCATGCCCCTTAACACCTTGTCCACCCATGCCTTAAACACCTCCAGGGAAGGTGAATCAACCACCTCCCTGCCTGTTCCAGTGCCCAATGACCCTTTCTGTGAAAAACTTCCTCCTAATCTCCAGCCTAAACCTCCCCTGGTGGAGCTTGAGGCAATTAGCTCTTGTCCTGTCCCCTGTCACTTGGGAGAAGAGACCAGTTCTCTCCTCTCTACAACCTCCTTTCAGGTAGTCTTAGAGAGCAGTGAGGTCTCCTCTCAGCCTCCTCTTCTCCAGGCTAAACAATCCCAGCTCTCTCAGCTGTTCCTCATAAGGCTTATTCTCCAGACCCTTCACCAGCTTCATTGCTCTTGTCTGGATTCACTCCAGAGTCTCAACATCCTTCTTGTGGTGAGGAGTCCACAACTGAACTCAGGATTCAAGGAGCGGTCTCACCAGCGCTGAGTACAGAGGGAGAATAACCTCCCTGGACCTGCTGGTCACACTGTTTCTGATACAAGCCAGGATGCCACTGGCCTTCTTGGCCATCTGGGCACACTGCTGACTTATGTTCAGTTGGCTGTCGACCAACTCCCCAAGGTCTTTCTCTTCAGAGATCTATGTAATTCATTCGGATCTATGTAATGCCATGAAAGGAAATAGAGTATTTCCAGATTCTTGTACTCTGGAAAATGCAGGAACCTAGGCAGGGGTAGTAATTCTGGTAGGTCTGTAGCCTGTGCTAAGTAAGGATAGATAAACATTGAGAAAATGAGATATCAAATACAAGCAAAAGCAAAGTTTTGTAAAATAAGAAACTGGATGTTCTTGTGCACAATTTTCATCATCTGGAAATAAAGGACCATCACCACTATACCAATGTTACTACTTCTCTAATTAATGAAACAATCATCAGATTTTGCTTACTGCAACTGTAGATTTATTTATTTCATTATTCTAATTTACTCTGTCACACAGCTGTTTGTTCCTGTACATGACTATTTGTCATGTGCTGGGAGACACCATTCAGGTCAAGGGCTGCATGAAAAATCCCTCTGAAATAAAGAGCAAAGAGCTAAAAAAATTGCTTCCTTGCAGAGAGATAAGTTAGAGTTGCACTGAATCCACGACTGAAGTTTGGAAAGTGTCAGTTCTACTGACAGTGATGAGGTAAACTCTGCGAGTATGTGGAACAGCACAGCATGACTTAGCCTTTTCATCCCTTGCCTTTGTGGGTTTCTGTCTAATATGATGTGAGCTATTTTTTTCACAAAGCTGCAAAACAATAATAATTTCTTACTTTTAAATTATAATTCAGTGACAGACATTGTATGAGGGAAGTAGGCGAGCATCATCTGGGGATAAACCAGTAAGTGGTTTTTGTCTATCAGCAGCTGTGCATGAGCCATCAGCAGCTGTGCACACACTCTTCACTGTTTTAGGATAAAATCATATGCAAACGTATCACTGCAGATGGGGAAGATTTACGTATGTCAGCCCTCAGCCAATCACACTGCGAGCATATTCCTCCCTATGCTGGTCACTGCCTAGTCTCCAGCAGCCCATCCCGGTGCACTGACACTTGACATCATCTTCCACACTAACATCATGTTAACGTTAATACCTTCCACATTTGGGAACATACTAACATCATCTCAGCCTTGTCTGCTTGAATGTACTAGGCATAAACATTCAGTTAGAACTGGAGTAGCTGAGAAAAGCCCTCAGACGCAGTTTTGAACACTGTCCCTCAACGCATCTGACATGCGATGTGCAAACTAGTGTGCAGATTTTCACATCTGTTTCTCTGTCAAGCTTGTTTTAAATATCTTTTGTAAGGACAAAGTGGATAACAATAAAGTGACAAATGCCACTGAAAATACCACAGTCAAGTGGGGAGACTTTACTAATTCTTTCCTACCGTATTTTTAATATGCAAAATGAAAAGTCTATTGAGAACGTGTGAAAAACAAACCTATGTCAAACCAAATGGAGTCTCAAGACTTATACATATGTGCTCTAACATAAGCCTTTATGCTTTTGCAGGTGTGCATGACGCTACAGCACCTGTGATATCACCTGCAAATATTGATTCTCCATCATCTGCAACACAAACTCACCTCCTTTAGGGTTAAGTATCAGCATCTTTCAGTTTTCAGAGCAGAGAACACTGCACTCCTCCTCGCTTATGGCTTGTAACAGCTGCTTAGCTCTGGCAGAACTACTCTCTCAGACCTCACTGCAAGCCAGAGCTCCCCCAATACCGTACACAACTGTTAGGATGCTGTGTGTAGAGATACGTAGGACAACATATGCTTTATTTCTTTTGAGCATACTTAAGAGTATCTGGGAGCTAGATACACCTCCTGCTTCCTTTCTGTCCAATAACATTTGTTCTATCTCCTGAAAGCTTAATTGTGTCTGGTGTTCTTCAGTGTCAGGTGGACTAAGCTCAATATGGACTGTAGATCCCTGTTTACACACAAACAAAACACAAATCACCTCTTGGCATATGTAAAAAGCTTGTCTCTGCATTTGGGCACACCTGCTGTTTTACACCTCACAGTGGAAGCAGGCAAATGTGAGCGGCAGTACGGTTCTCCTAGTGTGAACCGTTTCCCAGCAGGCTCCAGGCATACGTGCAGTAGCCCACACATTATGCGCCCTACGCTTGTGTACTCACCTGTGTGTTTTCAGTCAGTGTAAAGTTTCCCTGTGCATGGGGAAACAGCCACTCAGAGGCAATGAGGTGCTGTCTAACCAGAGCAAATTGTTTTGTGTGGGAAAAGTAATGTCACTCAGAGCCTAAGCTTCCCTCCTCGCTCACAGTCTCTACTCCTTCTTTCCAGGTGGACATGTAAAGGGCAAGTTTCTGACTTTCCCTCCAGTGCCACCACTTTGCTCCATGACCAGACAGAGCTCCCTCCACTTGCTCTGTTCCCATGCGTCTGCTCCCTGGGAAGAACCAGAGAGGCTTCATGAGGGACAGGCTATGTGTTAAGAATGAGTCTCTCCATAGCTTCATTCCCAGCCACTGCTTCCCACTTTCCATGTGGAGGCACACTACCACCTCACCCCTCAGTTTGCCTCTCGACCCTTGGTTTGCCCCTCATTTCATACAGAATCTTACAACCATTAAGGTTGGAAAAGGTCTCTATGGTCATCCACCTCCATCCTGTGCTTAAAGGACTATAGGGAAGGTGGGGAGGGGCTCTTTATCAGGGTGTGCAGGGATAGGATGAGGGGTAATGGTTTTAAGCTGAAAAGGGGGTAGATTACAATTAGATACTAGGAAGAGTTTTTTTTTCCTATGAGGGTGGTGAGGCACTGCAGTCGATTGTGCAGAGAAGTCATGGATATCCCAAGGCCAGGCTGGATGAGGCTTTGAGCAACCTGATCCAGTGGAAGGTGTCCCTGCCCATGGCAAGGGGGTTGGAACTGGGTGATTTGGGAACGGCGTTATATTGGGAAAGACTTTAAATTTGCAAGGTGTTGGGAGGGGGGAGCTTCATTTTAGATTAGACACTAGGGATAAATTCTTCACAACGATGGTGGTGAGGCACTGGCACAGGTTGGCCAGGGACGCTGTGGATGCCTCGTCCCTGGAGGTGTTCAAAGCCAGGGTGGATGTGGCTTTGAGCAGCCTGGTGGGAGGAATGGACTGAGATGATCTCTAAGGTCCCTTCCAACCGACACCACTCTACGAATCTACGGCTGGACACCGCTACGACTATAACGATGCTGTGGTTCTGCCTTTAAGGATCCTTTCAACCCCAAGCAATCTGCGCTTCCGTGACTCCACGCTCCGGGCAGGGCCAGTGTCGGGAGGCCCCGGACCCGCCCCCCCCCCNNGTGCCCGCCCTGCGCGGAGCGCGGCTCAGAGGCGGCGGCGCTGGTCATGCCGGGCGGCGCGGCGGCGCGGAGCTGAGCCCAGCCCAGCGCCGGGCTGAAGGGCAGCGGCGGCGCCGCAGCTTCTCCCCGCGCTCTCCCCGCGGCTCCGGCGCGCAGGATGGAGGCTGGGAAGCGCAGCTCTTCCGCCGGCAGCCGGGACGATGGCAGCGCGAACGCGTTCCCGGCCAAGCCGGCGGCCCCGGCGGAGAAGGCGCAGAGCAGCCCCGGCGGCGGGGGCAGCGGCGGCGTGAAGGAGCACGGCAACTCGGTGTGCTTCAAAGTGGACGGCGGCGGGGGCGAGGAGCCCGCGGTGGGCTTCGAGGATGCCGAGGGTCCCCGTCGGCAGTACGGCTTCATGCAGCGGCAGTTCACCTCCATGCTACAGCCCGGGGTCAACAAATTCTCCCTCCGCATGTTCGGCAGCCAGAAGGCTGTGGAGAAGGAGCAGGAAAGGGTTAAAACTGCGGGGTTCTGGATCATCCACCCTTACAGCGACTTCAGGTGAGCGCGGGGCAAACTTCGTCGGGCTGGGGTGAGATGCTCGCCCTTTCCCTCCCTCCCTCCCTCCTTCCCTCGCCCTCCACCCTCCCTCCTTCCCTCGCTGCCCCGCTCGGCCCCTGAGAACTTTGCGGCCGGCGAGGCGCGGAGTTGCGGGGCGCGGGCGCTCGGCGGGGCGCTGTCCAGGGTGCTGCAACCCCGGGGCGCACCCGCTGGGCGCCGACCGCGGCTTCTGGCTGCGAAGCGCGTCGGGCGGGCGCGCCCCGCACCTCCGGTACCGCGAGCGAGGTCCCCTCGCCCCGGGGAGGGAGCTCGGCGCACGCAGCAAAATCAGTGAAAATCCCCGCCGTCCCTTCCTGGGCGGCCAGCGTCAGCCCTTCTTTCAAGGGGTTTGCGTGAAGGAAGCGGGTTTTGGTCAGAGTTGTCACCAAAATAACTTTATTCTGTCTAGCGCTGCGTGGGAAACAAACGTTTTTTTGTTAGGTAGATGGGTGAATGGGATTCTGAAATAGCATTGCTTTCTCAGTAAGTTGAGGAAATATTTGTAAGAATATTCATAGGAAAAGCAGTGCAAAGAAATCCCTGAGAAGATGTTTCCCTTTAAAACTGCAAGGATTATTTCATTGTATTCTCTATGCCAGCTGGCTGAGTGCCTTTGTAAATTTAGCACACTCTACGATATTTGCTGAGGAACTGTCGGTGTCATTAAGTGTATTTAATCAACAGCTTGAATTGATCAGCCTACATGTATACAATAAGTGAATTGCAGTGAAGACCATGTTTATAAAAGGAAAATCCAGAATGTTCAATAGTTACATGGATTTTCTAAGAAAAAGTAGGTTAACTAGAACATGCTTCCAGTGGGAACAGGAGGGAATACCTCCGAAGTCCAAGTTAACTGCAGGACTATTCAGAGTGGAGTGTTACACAGTGAGCTGTGCTAGCACCTTGTGGTTGAGTCCGAGAGCAATATAACTAGAAAAGTAGAGGAGCAGGGCAGCACTGACTTAAGACCTGAGATCATGCTTCAAATCTCTGGGGTTTTTTTTGTTTTTCTTTTTTTTTTCCTCTCCCCCCGCCCCAGGCTCCCTGGAGGCAATAAGCTGCACTTGTTCTTTTCCTGGAGTACTTTTTCCCCTCACATGCCAGCTCAGCTGCACTAGCAGGTGCATTAAAGGTGGGGGGAGGAGAACCGTGAGTCCATCCACTCCCTTTCTGCCAGCTGGAGAGGGACATAGCAGGTCACATCTGGTGCTCTGGTGGCATGTGTAGGGGATTAGGGGGGCCTGATAGCCTCTTACTTACCCGTGTGTGTGCATGTGTAAATTTATTCATGTGAGAAATCTATTAAAATGAATGAGATTATTTTTTTTTGTGAGTGAATTCCCTTATGTTGTTGGAAGCTTGGCTTCTGAGCAAGGTGGACAGCCCGATGATATTCTGGGCGCTAGGAGGTTGTGCATCATATTATACTGCGTGTAATGTTTAAGCTGATATGTGAAATAGGTGATAGGTATATTGGTTCTGTTACTTTGCAGAAATATCTTCTAATTCTGTCCTAATTCCTCCTGCAGGAAGGCTCAGAGATCATGCCATATGTTTACTTATTTTTTATCAGTAGGAAGAAGCAACACTGCATCCTTTTCAGGCCTATTTTCTGCACATTCTTTTAACTGTGTTTTCTGAGGGTTTTACTATGTCTTTCTTTTATTAGAATGGAGGTAGTTGTTTTTTGAAATATAGTTCATAGTCTTACATTAGCCTTGTGATGATGTGACCCAGTCAACACTTGGTTTTTTAGCTCTTAGGAATGTTTCAGTGAGAAATGCGAGATGTTTTTGTTGTTTCTCCTGAAATAATTGTAACTATTTAATGGTACTACTCTTTTTGGGTGGCAGAGTTTTTAGAAATGGGTGAAGAATTTGTACCGTATAGAATATTGGTCTTCCTATATGGGAATCATGACAATACTAGTAAGTGCCTCCTAGCAATGTCTTCATAGCATATGTGAGGATAGAGTTGTTCTTATTTATTTTTGCATGGGGTTTAGTAACAATGTAAGGCTTGTATGTCCACAAGTCTTAAGCATTCAAAGGAACAGGGGTGTTCTAATTTCATTGTGTTAATGTTGATACACCAAGGGAAATAACTAGATTTTCTACCAAAAGAACAAGAAAAAGATAATAATCAGAATACTTTACAGTACCCAGTGGGAAGGTGTGGAATAAGTTTGTAAATTTAGCTGTTGTTAGGATGTTTGTGAATGTTTTTATACATTTGGTTACATTTCTTGAATTCTTCCTTATGTTTCTTATAAAACTTTGTATGTTTATCTACACGGACCAATACTTTTTTGTTGTTTGGCGGGATGGGCAGTGTCCCTCTTTGTCCTCCTGTTTTCTTGTGAACATTGTGTGGAAGCTGTGTCTAAAAACTTAGTGCTGTGTGAGTCAGTTACTTGTGTCATTGTGGGGCTTGGTCTCTAACTTTGTGGCTCTCCATCCTGCCTGTGTTTCAGGGAAGAATTAGTTCTTCATAAGACAGATAAACCCTTGGAGAATTACATTCAATAAGTATTACATAATTTTCCCACAAGGGGACTATTTTGTTCCTGGTTGTCTTTTCCTAGTCTTCTGAGGGTGATGCCTAATTTGGAAGCTGTTATGTAAACCAAGCACCTAATACACATCAAACCCAGCACAAGACCTCTCTTTATCTCTTCATAGTCATGATTACTGTCTCTCTAAACTTGGACAGTGCTGTGTAATTGCATGACTTGTGAAAGTGAAATTATCGTCAGTGTTTTGGTTAGAGTGTATTGAAGTCCTGTGAGATACCAAGTGTTTCTGGTCATCCCTACTCACATATGAAGAATGAGCCCACTGGAGAGCATTGCCAGTCTAGGCCCACAGGCTTGCAGCTGCTGAATGAGAGCTGCATGAAGCCAACAGGAGTTGGAAGCAACTGCACATGGTTCTGCTCCTGCTATACACGTTTCACTAATTTCAAATTAGAGTTGCAGTGAGCACCGGCTTTGGATGACTTGTATAGTGTTACAGCCTTCTGGTAATGTCTGTGGCTGATTTTTCAGACTATCAGTTACTCAGTGTCCTTTGGCATGTCAGGAGCTCAGAGAGCTAGCTTTCTTGCATGTGCTCAGGCTATTGGACTGGCCCTGCAGCATTTCCCTTCCTTCTTCACTGTCCATAGGTACACAGAGAAATTTATGCGGTGGTGGAAGTCTTGCTTTTATCACCACATCAGGTAGGACATCTGTAGTCAGCAGTCTAAAAAGAAAATAGTCACTACCTTCATATTCACATGAGAGAGGCTTCTTTTGACCACAGATAGTGATGTATGAGAAAGTCTGAGTGGGAATATGTGCATGAGTAAATGTACCCTTTGCACTTTGATTGTTACGACTCTCAGTTTGGTGTTTGGGAACAGCCTTTGAGAGGAAGTGGAGACAAATTTTTATTTGGCTTTCAAGATGAAGTGAGGTAAGACTGTGATGTGGAGTTTTCTGCCAGGGAAGTGGATAAGGAGATGCTGTGCAGGCAGTGCTGAAAGTCTTTTTCCAATGTAGGTGAATACAAAATATGAACCGATTTGCAACAGTAGCAAAAAACCCATTGACTTCTTATGTTCAGAGAATCTCTCTGAGTAACTGCTCATCAAGGAGCACAAAGCCTTATTTTAATAATAACAAAAAAGGAAAAGCAGAGTTAATTCTGAAACTTGAACAGAACATTTCAGAGCATAGTGAATAGTGAAGTTATGCCAGATTTTTTTAACGTGTGGCATTCCAGTTTCAAAACTGGAAAATTCAGAAAGGATCATTAGGCACTGGAACAGGCTGCCCAGGGAGGTGGTTGACTTGCCTTCCCTCAAGGTATTCAAGGTGCGGGTGGATGAGGTACTGAGGGGCATGGATTAGAGATTGGTGGGAATGATTGGACTCGATGATCCGGTGGGTCTCTTCCAACCTGGTGATTCTATGATTCTATGATTCTAAGACCCTTCCGTGCATGCATTTGAGGGTTATCTTGAAAAGTTGTGAGGTTTATTATGTAAATCACGGAAAGTTCTATTGATGCTACTTTGTAAGTAAATTATGTCAGTTTTCAATGTATTTTAATCACAGTGAAAGGTACAATAATATTTGCATGTGTACATTTAGATACTTATGGAAGAATAGTTTTGTTCTGTTATTTTGTGCAGTTTTGTGCAATGCATTCTTGTTGTCATGCACTTGTTTGGCTTAATTTTTCAAGCAAGTATACACCAAATCGTAAGTCATAATTGCAATGTATTAGCATGCATAGGTTTTTATTGCACTTTGCTCCATTTTGAAGTTACATTTGCCTTATGAATCAATCTTTTTTTTAAAGTTTGTACCTATCTTTTGGACCTGCCTTTAATCACCAGCAGTCACTCTAACGTGGTAGACTCTGCATGTTATATGTGTAGCTTACATAACTATTTTTAAAATTTGTGCAGACCTTGGTTTAAAATCTGTCTTCACTCTGTGTTATAGTTATCATTCATATTTCAAGAAGGTTGGGGTGAGTACTTTGTCATTCTCCTTTGTCACATAACTGTAATGTCTCAGTTGAAGCTAATGAGATTTACCTTTTTATATGCTGTTTCACACTTAGGTTTATATAGAACAGTAGAGTTGGAAAGTATGCAATATGCAATGAAGACAAAATGTGTTGTATCATACTTAGGTGTAATTGATGCAAAATTAAATATAAAAATCATGTTGTTTTATATTAAATAGATCAGATAAAAATTCACCTAGCTTTTAATGGATGCCTTATGTCACTGGTAGTGTATGAGTATGAAATGTTTGTAGTTTTGGGCTTTCAAGGTAGACATCTGTGTCTTGTTGCTTGGGATCTGTCATGAGGTTCTCTTATAGTACTGAGGCTTTCAAATTATTTGCTACTAAACTGATAATTAGGCATTTATAGTTATAATGTATACAATCCTAGCAAAAATTAATTTCTTATTTTTTAAAATTGCTTGTGTTTTTATGACTGAAGCACAATTTTAGCTAGGGCTGTCTTCCATGTATAATTTTGAAATTTTATTGTGGCAACTACAGTTTTTATTTCTATTAAAGTAAAGCTTTGTACGGTTAAACTATTCCTACTACTTGAACATTCATCCTTTATACATGACTAAACATAGAGAACTGTTTAGTATTAAAAAGATTTTCAGTAGTGTTTTTTCTTGTTTTTCTCATTCCAACAATTATTACATTTCACTTCTGTAAATGCCCAAAGGATAAAAAGACAAAACTGTAGCATTAATCTAAATAATGCATTTAAAATGCCTGATTTTTTCCTGATAGTATATGATATATTAAGCTTTATAATAGTTCCCTATGTGAAATGCAACTCCCATAAAGGTAGGCTGAAGAGAAATATGATAACAGTCCTCAAATGCATAAATGGAAGTTACAGAGCAAAAAGAAATTACACAAAAAAATAACAGGGTGAAATTGCAGCAACAAATATCGGGTTTAGATATTTAGGAAGTAGGGGGAAAAAAAAAGCAATAAAATAGTCTATTGGAAATGGTTTGATGTGCAATATGGGCCAGAATTGCATTAGGTTGTTTTTCATCTTCAGCTCCTATTATTTTGAATATTGAACAATGTGTCATCAATGGCCGTTACTGGTTCATTTGTTATGAAATCCAGTTGACTAAAACTAGCTAGTGAAATTTCTTTTTGTACCAAGTGTAAGCATATATGGATGAAAACAGATATGTAGAGGTGTATGTTGTGCTATTGGGCTCACAAGGGCACTTTCCGCTTTAATATTTTCTTCAAGAACCACAAAAGCAAGCCAGCTGAGTCCACTTGAGGTTGATGCAACAGCCACTCACTTTATGCACTTGTAAGGTATGTGGGAACCATTATGCCTTTGTTTGTTCAGGGAAAACAATTCATTGTATTGATAAGACAATCTTCTGTCTCCAGATGAAGTAGAATACTAATGCATAGTTTGAGCTCACATATATGTTGAATATTGCCCAATTTTCATTATATCCATTCAAGTCCTGGAGTAACAGTCCCTTCATTGCATTTCCTTTCACACTTTTGACCTGTTGTGTACTTGAACATAGTATAAATTTTACAGCAGAGAGGGAGCTCAGTAAGCATAACTCAAATAATTCTTAGTTCTTTGAGGTACATTTAATTAAACTTGGGATGTCTTGAAGATTGCTGGCAGCACCTATGAAGAAGTTCACAAGTACATTTATTTCTGCATGATGCTTAATTTTAGAATATTCACCTTCTTTACTATCTAAATAAGGGCAAATATGTTCCCTATGATTTTGATGTATATTTAAAACCAAACCAAAACTAAACTAAATTGAGCAAAATGAAGCCAAAGCAAAGCAGACCAAAATGTTACATAATTACTGAGTAATCTAAAAGATGAAAATCCTAAGCACAAATACAGGCTGGATGGAGAATGGATTGAGAGTAGCCATGAAGATAAGGACTTAGGGGTGCTGATGACTGAGAAACTGAACATAAGCCAGCAATGTGTGCTTGCAACCAGAAAGCCAACTGTATCCTGGGCTGCATCAAAAGAAGTCTGTGTTTACATCTGGAGCCCTCAGCAAAGGAGGGACATGGATCTGTTAGAGTGACTCCAGAGGAGGGCCATGCAGATGGATCAGAGGGCTGGAGCACTTCCCATGGGAGGACAGGAGGAGGGACTTGGGGTTCTTCAGGCTGGAGAAGAGAAGAATCCAGGAGGACCTCAAAGCAGCCTTACAGTACTTAAAGAGCCTATAGGAAAGCTGGGAAGGGGCTTGTTGTCAGGAAGTGCAGTGATAGGACAGTGGGGAATGGTTTTAAGCTGAAAGAGGAGATTTCAAGGAGATATTAGGAAGAAACTTTTTTCTTGTGAGGATGGTGAGGCACTGGTGCAGATTTCCCACAGAAGTCATGGATGCCCCATCCCTAGAAGTTTTCAAGGCTAGGTTGGACGATATTTTGAGCAACCTAATGTAGTGGAAGGTGTCCCTGCCAATAGCATGACCTTTAAGGTCCCTTCCAGCCCAAACCATTTTAGCATTCTCTGATTTTGATTTTGGGACCTAATACTCAAATCTTTAAACTATGATCTGCTCTCGTGCTTGGGCCTGTCACTTTTTTTCTTCATATTAAGTTTCTATGACTTAAATAAATGGAGGGAACTGAATTGGAATATTATGTAAAAGCATGGAATAGAAACTAAAAGTCTGGACTTAGTATTTTGGTTTGGAGTTTTGGTAGCTGCAAAACTAAATAAAAATGCATAACACTTGACAATTTGTTTAGGCTTTTTTATGGTAATAGAATCAAATTAAAATTTGAATGGCCAGTTTCTGGTTGTTCAGCCTATGGTAGTAGGAAAAGAGACGTATGGAATTAGAGGTCTCGTAAAAAGTATGACTCTTTACCTCTGCATTTCTGCCTACCTATCTCAGGTCAGTGATATGATCATGTTTAATGAAACTTCATCGGGTTTTTTTCAAGAGGCTCGGTTTGACAGTACTAGACAGCAAAATGCTGGTTTTAGAGAGGAGGGTAGAATATTAAAATTAGTAGACAAATTTACTTCACTTGGTTGTAAATAAGAGGGGTCCATTCTCACCTCCACTTTCACTCAACAGCATACCTGAGAGCTGTCTTCTATGTCAACATACAATTTTTGAGAGAGAGGAAACTTTTAACCTACTTTGCAATGTTTAATTTTTAACCTGACAGTAGAGTTCTCGTTAATTGCTTGAAAGTCCTTTATCTGTCTATTCCCTGATTCCTTCCCAGAGGCATGAATTAATTTTAAAAATCATAGTGCATTCAGCTCTAATTATTGGAGGGCTTGTTCTAGACACGTAGTAAGGTATGTTAATGACCAAAACTGTATCAGCTGTAGTCAATACCAGTACTGCCTCAAGGACACTGTCATTTAGCTTCTGTAAAATCTCTGTTAATGTCTTTTAATCTGATGATAGTCAGATGCAGGCAAGCTGCATGACATTTTTCAATAATCTTATTGCAGTGGTTTCCAGTTCAACTGGAATAAGTCTGGAGTAAAGCTGCATTCAGAAAAAGTTATTTGATTTTGAAAGAAATCAATCTATTTCCATTATATAATTTAAAGAACCCCAAACAAATCCCAAATACACTTTTATTTATGTCAGTGAAGTTTTGGTGTTGCATAATGACATGAAACCNCTGGAGCACTTCCCATGGGAGGACAGGAGGAGGGACTTGGGGTTCTTCAGGCTGGAGAAGAGAAGAATCCAGGAGGACCTCAAAGCAGCCTTACAGTACTTAAAGAGCCTATAGGAAAGCTGGGAAGGGGCTTGTTGTCAGGAAGTGCAGTGATAGGACAGTGGGGAATGGTTTTAAGCTGAAAGAGGAGATTTCAAGGAGATATTAGGAAGAAACTTTTTTCTTGTGAGGATGGTGAGGCACTGGTGCAGATTTCCCACAGAAGTCATGGATGCCCCATCCCTAGAAGTTTTCAAGGCTAGGTTGGACGATATTTTGAGCAACCTAATGTAGTGGAAGGTGTCCCTGCCAATAGCATGACCTTTAAGGTCCCTTCCAGCCCAAACCATTTTAGCATTCTCTGATTTTGATTTTGGGACCTAATACTCAAATCTTTAAACTATGATCTGCTCTCGTGCTTGGGCCTGTCACTTTTTTTCTTCATATTAAGTTTCTATGACTTAAATAAATGGAGGGAACTGAATTGGAATATTATGTAAAAGCATGGAATAGAAACTAAAAGTCTGGACTTAGTATTTTGGTTTGGAGTTTTGGTAGCTGCAAAACTAAATAAAAATGCATAACACTTGACAATTTGTTTAGGCTTTTTTATGGTAATAGAATCAAATTAAAATTTGAATGGCCAGTTTCTGGTTGTTCAGCCTATGGTAGTAGGAAAAGAGACGTATGGAATTAGAGGTCTCGTAAAAAGTATGACTCTTTACCTCTGCATTTCTGCCTACCTATCTCAGGTCAGTGATATGATCATGTTTAATGAAACTTCATCGGGTTTTTTTCAAGAGGCTCGGTTTGACAGTACTAGACAGCAAAATGCTGGTTTTAGAGAGGAGGGTAGAATATTAAAATTAGTAGACAAATTTACTTCACTTGGTTGTAAATAAGAGGGGTCCATTCTCACCTCCACTTTCACTCAACAGCATACCTGAGAGCTGTCTTCTATGTCAACATACAATTTTTGAGAGAGAGGAAACTTTTAACCTACTTTGCAATGTTTAATTTTTAACCTGACAGTAGAGTTCTCGTTAATTGCTTGAAAGTCCTTTATCTGTCTATTCCCTGATTCCTTCCCAGAGGCATGAATTAATTTTAAAAATCATAGTGCATTCAGCTCTAATTATTGGAGGGCTTGTTCTAGACACGTAGTAAGGTATGTTAATGACCAAAACTGTATCAGCTGTAGTCAATACCAGTACTGCCTCAAGGACACTGTCATTTAGCTTCTGTAAAATCTCTGTTAATGTCTTTTAATCTGATGATAGTCAGATGCAGGCAAGCTGCATGACATTTTTCAATAATCTTATTGCAGTGGTTTCCAGTTCAACTGGAATAAGTCTGGAGTAAAGCTGCATTCAGAAAAAGTTATTTGATTTTGAAAGAAATCAATCTATTTCCATTATATAATTTAAAGAACCCCAAACAAATCCCAAATACACTTTTATTTATGTCAGTGAAGTTTTGGTGTTGCATAATGACATGAAACCAGGATTTTGTTCTTATTTTATTAATGTGTTTGTTATTTATGTGGATATCTTATTTAACGAAGCAATTTCTTAACAAATACATTAATACACATTGGAATTCACTGTGGTGCTGATATTAATAAATTTTTGTATCTCTAAAATTTATTACATATTTATTTATACTCATATTTATTAAAAATTCTTGTCAAGATCTTTTTGTTTTTCAGCTTCAAGAGCACAGGTTGCAAGCAGTCAAAGCTACAGGTTTTTGTGTGTGTTTGTTTTGTTTGTTTAAATGATGTAATTTTAAACAGTCAATATACATTAAAATAGTTTTGACTGCAGGGGTTTTCCTTACATAGTATTACTCTTTTTGATCCAATTCTCAGTCTGAAATACACTGCAACTTACACTTGTGGTAAATCTCCAGTATATAAAGAACCCCACAGAAATAAAAGGCATCTTTACAATATCTAATCTTCCAGTTCCACATGTAGCATAATCTGGTTTCCTCTGGTTTTATTCTTTATTGTCAGCACAGTAAAGTATGAAAGTATTGATGTTTCCTTGACAGGTTCTCTTGTATCTTACGGTAACTTACCACATCCTTTAAGAAGCACTTTTCTTAATGGCATGACTGCAGCAACAGGAAGCGTGGTTCTGATATAGAATGTGACGTTAAGTAGATCTATAAATTGTAGTAAATTTAGGGCAATGTCTCATAAGATCCTAATGATAGATTACGTAGTAGGTAATACTGTCTCTTAAAATATGTTGTAACTGTCTGACAGTACACGCTTACAAGCTTCTGGATTCCTCAAACACATCCTGGGCTACTGGTTCCTTGGGATGGCTATGCATGGACTTGTTTGCACTTGGTTTCTCAGAAAAGATAACAGCCAAGCTTGTCTGTCACTCTGGTTCTCTGTCTTTAGTGACAGACAAGGACAAGCTCAGTGGTAACACAAAGATTTCTCAACTAGGGATTAATCTGCTAGACACAAACTTGGAAACAAAACATAAGAAGTAAAATAGATCAAGCATACATCTCAAATTTCAGTTAATGATTTGGTACATTTCTTGTTATCAACCATTCCAAGAATACTTCAGAGATATCCTGTTTTTCACTATAGTGTATCCAGTGTTCATGGAAACTGGTATCTCTGCAGCTCCCTAAACATTAGATTTGCATTTTATGTCTTTTATTTATAGCATTTCTTATGGTATAATTTAGGTAGTGGAATCCTGCTATACCCAACTTGCAGTTCTCATTTGAAAGTTAGCAAAAGCATGGTGATGCAATCCCTGACAGATTTTTTCTTTCTTAAAAAACTTCTCTTTTCCCTTGTTCTGTTTTCCCTTCTCACTCCTACCTATCTGCCTGAATCATAGAATCACCAGGTTGGAAGAGACATATCAGATCATCGAGTCCAGCCATTCCTATCAAACACTAAACCATGTCCCTCAGGACCTCATCTACCCGTGCCTTAAACACTGCCAGGGAAGGTGAATCAACCACCTCCCTGGGCAGCCTGTTCCAATGCCCAATAACCCTTTCCATGAAAAACTTCCTCCTAATCTCCAGCCTAAATCTTCCCCTGGCGGAGCTTGAGGCAATTAGCTCTTGTCCTGTCCCCTGGCACTTGGGAGAAGAGACCAGCTCCCTCCTCCCTACAACCTCCTTTCAGGTAGTTGTAGAGAGCAATGAGGTCTCCCCTCAGCCTCCTCTTCTCTAGGCTAAACAGCCCCANTTTCTGATACAAGCCAGGATGCCATTGGCCTTCTTGGCCACCTGGGCACACTGCTGGCTCATGTTCAGCCGGCTGTCGACCAACACCCCCAGGTCCCTCTCCTCCTGGCAGCTCTCCGAACAGACCTCACCCAGTCTGTAGCTCTGCATAGGGTTGTTGTGCCCCAGGTGCAGGACCCAGCATTTGGCCGTGTTAAACCTCATGCCATTGGACTCAGCCCAGTGGTCCAGCCTGTTCAGATACAATGAATTTCTTAATAGAAATGGAAAAGTTGGATTGTTCTGGTTTTGATTTTGGTACTTTTGGGGTTTTTTTTCTTTTTCTTTTTTTTAATTTACTGTCTCTACTGTGTGGTTTTCCATTCTTACTGAGTCTGTTCCAGTGGGTCTCTTCCAACCTGGTTATTCTATGATTCTATGGTTCTGTTAGTGAGGAGTAGGATAGCTGTTTGCTCAAACTAGCAAGGAAAGGTTAGCCTATTCTTCATAGTGTCCTGGAGTTTATAAATAAATACCTTGCCATAATAATAATAATAATAGTAATAAACCAAACAAAAAAACCCCAAAAAACTAACTCATTTTCTATTTTCTGTGACTTGGGTATTGAATCAAAATCATAAAGCTGTAGCATAGTTACTGTTGTATGGGACCTTAAAGATCACCTAGTTCCAACCCCCCTGCCATGGACATCCCACTAGATCAGGCTGCCCCAGGCCCTATCTAATGTGGCCTTGAACACCTCCAGGGATGGGTATTCAATAGCTTTCCTTGGCAACTTGTGCTAGTGTCTTGCCACTCTCATGGTGAAGAAATTCTTTCATATCTCAATCCTAAATCTGTCCCTCTCCAGTTTATATCCATTCCACCCTGTCCTATCACCACAGGCCTTTATAGAATCATAGAATCACCAGGTTGGAAAAGACCCACTGGATCACTGAGTCCAACCATTCCTATCA
>WAAB01024611.1:2283-13582 GCA_013389865.1 Piaya cayana | reverse complement strand
CACAGTCCCTCCCCAGCTTTCTTGTAGCCCCTTTCAGGTACTGGAAGGTTACTGTAAGATCTACTCAGAGCCTTCTCTTCTTCAGACTGAACAAGCCCAACTCTCTCAGGCTTTCTTCATAAGGAAGGTGCTCCAGTCCTCTGATCATTTCTGTAGCCCTCCTCTGGAACCGTTCCAACAGTTCCATATCCTTCTTATGTTGAGGATTCCAGAACTGGACACAACACTCCAGATGAGATCTCACAAGAGGAGCAGAATCACTACCCTTGACCTGCTGATTACGCTTCTTTTGATGCAGCCCAGGACACAGTTGGCCTTCTGGGCTGTGGGCACTGGCTCATATTGAGCTTGTCATCAACCAGCACCCTGAAGTCCTTCTCTTCAGGGCAGGTCTTGATCACACTATCCTCCATAATGTTGTGAAATCGGGGATTGACCTGGTCCACATGTGGGAGCTTGTACTTGGCTTTGTTGAACCTCATGAGGTTCTCACAGACCCACTTCTCCAGCCTGTCCAGGTCCGTCTGGATGACATCCCATCCTTCTAGTGTGGCAACAGCACCACTCAGCGTGGTGTCATCTGTAAACTTGCTGAAGGTGCACTCAATCTTGCTGTCAATATCATTGATGAGGATATTAAACAACATTGGTGCCAGCAGGGACCCCTGAGGGACACCACTTGTCACGGATCTCCATCTGGACTTTGAGCCATTGACCACTAATCTCTGAACACGACCCTCCAACCAGTTTCTTATCCACCATACTGTCCATCCATCAAATTAATTTCTCTCCAATTAGAGAAGGAAGTTGTGGGGAACCATGTCAAAGGTTTTACAGAAGTCTAGAGAGATGGTATCCATCAGTTTACCGGTGAAACTGCTTTGCATTGAGAATTGCAGTGTGGTGCAATTGAGCTTGCTGTTGCTGTAGACTTACAAGTTACTTGGCGAAAATTGTCCCCTCAGCCCTTTTACTGCCAGCCTGGAAATTCCAGTTTTGCATGCATCTATCACATTAAAGACACAGTTATAAGAAATACACTTCTGTAATGTAAAAAGAGCATGGTATCAAAAGTAAGCACTGACAGATGGTGGGCAATCTATCAGAGCATTTTAAAAGGGTCAGAATGGAAAAATGTCTGAAATCTGATGTCTTATTAAGCAATAGACATTGCATGTGTGGGACAAATGAGAGATAAATAACCTAATTTAGGTGACCACGTGACTGAAAGTGACTTTTAATTGAATGCATTCTGTCAGTAAATATCTGAAATATCTGTTTATACTAATGTAAAGGGTTTTTTTTGAAATTTGGAACAGAATATTAAAGCAGTGATACACTGCTGGGTGTTGAAAAGTTCAGTAGGATTTGTACTTATTCCTATTGTGTGTTTACTAAGGTAGTATATTATGATGGCTGATATCTCTGAAACAGAAGAAGACATCTAATACAATTGCAAGGGTTTTGATATTTAAAAGAATTAAATACAGGATGGAATAATTGTATTACTTCATATGCATATCACTTAGGTAGATGTGAACAAATACTACATAAATGATGATTGCATGTCTTTTGTTTTATTTTGCTATTTAAAAGTAATAGCTACTAAAATTTAATAAAAAAATTTTTTTTTGTTTTCCTTTAAAATGTGATCTGTTCTTTTTTCCTAAAGGTAGATTTTCCTATAGTCTGCTTGTATGCTGTACTCCATCATTCATGTGCAGACTAATTTTCTTTTATCGAGAGGTGATTCTTGTTAAGAGAAGTCTGAGGAATACCCTTTCACTATTACACAACATTTAGCAATTTCCACCACTATCCCCTTGCTCCCCAGGACTGTATGAATATTGTTTTATGTAACCATGGTTGTTTCTATCATTTCTAAGCTGCAGTGAACTTTTACATTTTCCACAGTTCAGACTGAATTTATCTTTCTATGGAAGGGATTGTAAAGCTGCAGTGAACTTCCATTTCCACTCTTGTTCCTCACTGTGCGATGGAGTTCAGTCTTGCTTCAGGGAAGGAGAGCTTGATTTATAGCCCAGGAATGCAGGTACCATGAATCTGTGTGAAACGGTAGCAGGTGTTCCTGCTGGGGCTACTGAGTTGTAGTTCCATGAAGTGTCACTGAATAGCAGCTCATCTTATCACTGTATGTACATACTGATTTTGTGCCACTTACAAAGTGGGCAAACAGAATGTGATATTTAATTTGGTTTCATGTTTCCAGTACAAACTTATCCATTTCTGGAACAGCTCTGAAAATGTTGGTTTCACCCAGTGGCTATGCAGGGTGTGCAAATCGATAGGATTTTAGATGAAGACCTGAGATGGAAGTCAGGAGCCTATCTATCTTTGGATTTCAGAATGAAATAGGGGCCTAGATACTTGTGAGCATGTGGACTCTGTCTGAACATCCTTCAGAATTCTAGCCATAATGAGCCATAAGTGGTAAATCTGGTTTTTAAAAAATGTCACCCATGGGTGCTCTGCATTTGTGGAACTAGTATATTGGAATAATTGAATACTGAACATGCTTCATGTTCCATTTCTGTCATATTATGTGTTTTGATTTGCAGTTTACAGATAAATATATTTTCTAAGATTATGAAGAGAAATTCTATTTATCTTTTTTTACCTCAATCTCATTTTCTTGGTGCTCTCCAACAGTGAATTATTGTAATCTGATTGGCTATTATAAATATTACACTTTAGCTTAAATATGTTTGAATAGTTCATAACTCACTGTCCTCCAAAAATGAAACATAAATATTTGGCTAAATTAAATTTTCTCTTTCTGAGGAATATTGGCTTGTGGCTAAAAGCCTTCTGGTATCTCCAAAGTAAAATGCTTTCATTTGCTGAAAGCCAGAAACCTATTTATTATATTTAGATGACTTAATTTTGAGTGAATATGGATGGAAGATAAAGGTGGACAAGTGGCATTTTGTTCACCTTGATAAAGGGAAGCTCTTTTTATTTTGTTGTATCAAAGCAACAGTCATCTGTCTGTATGGGAGTAAATAACTTCCTTGGTGCCTTTACTGTTGTTTATAGTTCAGGTCATAGGTCCCTGACAAAAGTTTTTTCACATGCTTATTTTAGAAGTGCTTATCAGTAGCTATGATTATAGGCAACTTTACTTGCAGGCAAACACTTTCTGCTGTCACCCTTAACCTGTACTGTGTGGCTCATCTCAAGCACAGCACGAGTTAAGGAACACAGACTACTTCATTTGAATGCCTGAACATCGGAGAAGGAGAATTTTTGTACTAAGAGACTTCAAAGTCAACTCTGAAAAACAAAACAATGTACCAAAATATAAAGTGGAGAAGTAGATTATTAAATAATTCCCTTTTATATTTTTTCTGATAAATATTTATAGGCAAATCATATAGCAAAGCCTATGGTTAAGCTTGAATAACTTTTCAGATCTTAATATCTTTGTCAATCTTTTTTTTTTCAAGCTGAAAACTGACATGTTTTTCTAAAGCTTAAAGTGAATTCCTTTTTTTTAATGAAAAGGCCAATACCTTTAGTACACATATTTTTATAACAACTCTACTTTAGAGGGTTCTGTCTCAATGAAGACAGAACAGAATTTTAAATTAAACTATTGGTAACTAATATCTTTCAGTAGCTCAGCAACCATTGCATATGGCTAAATTAAAACAATAATTAACAAATATATTTTAAGCCTGTAATGTGCCATAATTTGCTAAATACTTTCCACACACTTTTTAAAATTTTAATACATATTGGTTTTAGAAATGGATCTTGACCATGTCTTTCAGTGTTACGTGTACCTGTGACAAAATGTGATGGAACCCTTTTTTTTGATTACACTGAGGGAATAGATATGTCCTGCAGTACTGCTGCTGGCAGAGGTGTACTGGAAGGAGACTACGCCTTATTGCATGTAAAAGCAGTGAATTGAAGTGCAAGTTATCTCCTGTTTTGCAGATCAAAAGAATCATTTAGTAAATAAGTGTTTGTAACTCATTTTGTTGGATCTTTTTGGAAGGCATTTGATTGTTTACTCTTCAAAGAATAACCCAAACCATTTCATTGAAAAAAAGTACCTTTTTTCCCCTTATGTTGAATTAAATCACAGACAGGTCATTGAGCAATCGCATTCCATTACACCAATAAATGTTCATAAATGTCAGAGGTGGATTTTACATACCTAGAAACTTGATTTGTATTCCAAACCTCCACTCTCCACTGAGCTACTCTCAGTGCCAGTTTGTGAGGTTTTGCTCAGGCCCTGCTTGTGTGGAGCTTGCTGGAGTGTTAGAAGGTAAATAGCATGAAGATATGATGACAGGAATAGAGGTAAGACTAACAAGATCCTGGTTACTTAGGCCAGTAGCTGAGACATCTTTGAATGTCATGTATTCTCTTTCTTGTTTGCTTTGTTTGCACTTCTGGGCTCTTCTTTTTGTTTTGAACAAGTGAATATCAGTTCTATCTCATCATTGCTCTGTTGAACTGCACAATTAGCTGATATAAATCAGCTTATGTGGCAGCGTGGGCGGTGTGGATTTTGGCAGTGCAGGCAGAGTACTGTGCTGTAAAATGGATGGTAAGACTGGAGTGTGCAGTGTGTAAACTGGGAAATTTTAAAGAATGTTAAAATTACATCACATCTGCTTAAATACTGTGGAAGGCACATGGGTAGCAAAGAGATCTGGATACAAGCTGAATAATGAAAAATGGGGATTTCTGAGTATAGTGGGTGTAAAGAGGAGAAACCCCCAAGTGCTGCATTTTATTTCTGGTAGGAATAAGTGTTTTAGTATACGAATTATGAATTTTGTTTTGAAGGATGATGTTAGAACTGAATATTGAGCTTATTAGCTAAGCATTCTCCTTCATAAGGGCTCATTATTGAAGAGCTCCTAAGGTGTGTGACCCCATAAAAGGAGAATTATAATAAAAACATCTGAGGAAAGATATAAGCAGGCTTATGGAAAATTACTTCTTTCATTTCTTAAAATACTTTGGGGGTTGCACATTCTATTTTTCATTAATTGATGTTTTAGATAGATAAATTTATACAATTAATTCAGCTAATAAAATTCATGAAATAACATTCAGTAATCATACTAATACAATTTTCAGCATGTATTTTTGAGCATGTACATGAATGTCTCCTGTGTTTGCTCAGGAGTAAAAGCCATTCAGCCCAGATATTGTATTGGAAGTGGGGGTAGTTTCCAGCCTCTTCTGAACAGAACTTAAACCTATGTATTTACTTTGCATAGCACTTCTGACTTGGATACTTTGAATAATAATATCACAGCTATTCTGTTTTGGCAAGGCAAAGAAGTGAGAACTACTCTGGTCTAGTGTTTGCCTTCCCTGGGAAGGTTTTAGTTGCTGCTCTAGTTTATATTTGTTCAGGGAAGAGAACATGTTAGCAGTCTTTCAGGAGGCAAAGTATGGTTTCGCGGTACTAAATTTCTCTGAAAGGTGGGAGATTCTGTACTCAGTTGCCACAGACAGATGAGGAAGGTCAAATGGATATTCATAGGCACTGGTGAGTGCTCTAGGTACTAACCTATTTCACAAGAAAGAGGATGCACATGATATGACTCCTGATTACTTATCATGTTGGTCTGTTCTGAACTTGATCTTTCTTTTTCCATGGCATTTCTAAAAAGTGTCTTAAATAATTTTAAACCATTCTCATTGAATTATAAGTAAAAAATTTAAAAAAAAATTGTTTTGAATTTTAATTGCTTGTTTCATTAGTTTTTCGTGTTATTTTCACAAGAAGCCACAAGTTTTTAATACATATTTAAAATACATAAATATTTTAATTAGATTTAATTGCTTTTTGAAGCAAACTATTTACTGCAACATATGATATTCATGGATTACAACAAAACAACTTATTGATTCTTAAAACAATACTTCCACTAATTTTAGAAGGTGGAAATCTCAGTACTTAATTTTTATATTTGAAGAATGATAAGCTTTGGAGCCAAAGATCAGCCATAAAGAGTTGTAAAAGGAATAATAATTTAACTTGATATATTTATGCTATCTTGATTAATTTGTTCTTGCATTAGAATCTTGTACATCTGTGTAGATGCATGAGGCATATAAATATTCAGTCATGTATGATTTTTTCACTCATGTTGTAGGAGTAGAAAGTCTGTGTATATAATACATCAGCTTGTTTCATACTTATCTGTAGTTCTACATATTTTCACGTGTCTGATTTTTCCCTTCAGGAAGTTGAATATTTCCTCTTTTTTTTTTTTTTTTTCCAGTTTGAACTTAGTGTCTTCTCTTGCCTTCAATGAACTTCTTCAAGAAATGATATGACAAATTCTAGTAAATGACAATTCATGTTTGACACTGCTTGTCCAAATGTACTGTATCTTTGTACAGTTTCACACACAAAGCCAGTTTTACCTCTGGTTATCAGAAGGAAATTGTGAGAAGTGGTATATATGTCAAATACCAGAACTCTCCATGTCTTAAGTGAACCAAGTTGATGGTCCTAGTCTTGGGTTTTGTTTCGGGTTTTTGTTGGAGGTGTTTTCCTCAAAAACCTGTATGTCTCAGCTCATTTGGTGGTTTCAGGCAAGTCCTCTCACCAACCCCCATGACTGAGGTATATTAATATGTCTTCCTCATTGCTGTCTTCTCTGAAGATAAGTAGAGAAAATGGACTTTTCCTCATCAGCAGAAACTTTAAGATTACACTGATAACTAAGCGATTGATTTGGTTAAAAAAAATCTATTAAAGAAGAATATTAAATGGTATTGTCTGGCTTTCTTGGTTTTGTGAGGAGGTGTGGGATAAGTTATCTTCCTTTTCATGTGATGCTTTCTTGAGAAGAATTACAGAAGGCTTCTCCCAATTTAAGCCTCTGAATTTTTACTTAGTATGGAGGTATTCTAAATGTCATGTTTCTAAATGGGACTCTTAAAATTACTGTCACTAAAAAATCCTTAATTAATGCAAGTTTTCTAACATGAGATGTGAGAATATTTTGCAGCTGAAATATTTTTAGACCTATGTCTTTCAAATTTTTTCTCATGTCTGTGAAGTGGTCATTTCTAATTTGAGATTGTGATTGCATATTTTACAATGATCCAACCACAGAAATTTGCTTACACTTGAAGAATGTGACAATTTGAGATTAGTTTAAAGACTGGTAATATAGAACTGAAATAAATGATTTGCAATCCCTACACAAAATGTTGCCTGATATTGAGAGGCTGTGGTCTAACAGTTTGAACAGCAGGGGTAAATTGAGGAAGATACATTACTTGTGTTGTGTTGCACATTGATGCAGAAGCAATCTTGCTGATCTGAAATATATCTTTTTGATCAGCATACAGATTATCATAGACAGATTCAACTTTTTCCAGGAGAAAACTCATCTGTTACTTCCAACTCCTCATCAACACATTTTTCGTAGCTGGTAGCTGTCTTGACAGGAGGACTATCCTGCTTTTTGACTGAGGAATGGGGCTGAAGAGAGGAGGAACTGTGTAAAGGTGGGGCAGTGCAAAAGCAGTATCAGAGCTCCACTGACAGTGGTGCACTTTTCTTGCCCAAGGTTAAATGGCAGGCAGGCTTTAATTCTTTGTACTGTAGTGTCAGATGTATTCAAATGCTTGCTATAAAGGATTATTGGATAAAACCAAAGAGACTTATTGCCATACTACATAAATTTCTTTGTCCTCTTCTTCCTCCCCTCGCATATGCAATGAGGGCATTATTACTTATGTATGTTTATTTTTCAGAAATCTGAGACTTAATTTGTTAATGCATGTAAAATACTATCAAACAAACTGCTTAAATATTAGTTGAATATACTGAAAATATATGTGTATATTAGTGTAATATTAATTAGTTAATTTAATAGTTACTTTCCATGAACAGTATTGTGATTTTTTTTTTCAGGTAATCAAAGCTTTGAAGAACTCAAACTTTTAACCTAACCAAATGCTGTAACTGAAGTGTTTTAGAAAGCATTAATTTGCTCTTCATTGGCTTTGCTGGACTCTGATGAGGTTCCCCAAAAGCTGCATTTATCTAATAATCTGTCTTGTGCATAGAATTACAAGAGCAAAAATTGCAAATATCCACTGCTAAATATGTTTAGTTATCAGATAAAAATCCTGAAATCTCTCTGACATTGTTCAAATATGTAATTGTTAGATATGTTCTGTGGCTATATAAAAAAGTCTCATTATTGATGGAGTTTATTAATAACTCTTCAAATTCCTTTTCCACTACTGGATAGGAAGTTGCATCAATATTTAAAAAATAACAGCAAAGGACATAAATTGGATCTCTAAGTATACACGTCTAACCTTGAAATGAGGGTCTTCAGTATCAGTCTGAAATAAAATGAAGATTTCTGGTGATCTGTAAACTTCATCATTATTTTTTATTTAATTACTTTATTCTAAATCAGAATGGAACCATTACACTCAAGATTCCCAGGTCAAACAATGCTCATAATTTAGATGCAGAGTTTTCAGAACATCATCCTCAGCCTCATTCTAGACTTACAAGTCTGAGGCAGGTAAACCTTTCTGCAGCTTCATCAGGTTATCTAGCTAGGTCACTGAAAGTTCATTAAGCTAGTCATGTTTTAAATTAAAAAACAATAGCAAATATTGATAAAGTTTTCACCTGAGAAATCATCACAGACTTGTACTTAATATTTCTGCCCTTCAGCCTCAGCACGTGAAGTGTAGAACATGCTGTTAGTGCTCTGCTGTAGATGGTGCTTTATAATATGAAGGGGTGGGTGCTGAAAGGAAGTGTTTCAGACTTGCAAGGTTCCTTATTTATATTTACTTAACATAAGCTGAAAGCTGTCACGGCATATATAAAGAACATAGATCAACAATTTCAGGAAAATAGCTTCTTTTAAAAAGAAAACAAAAAACCCCCAAACCTACCCTCTTGTCTTCCCAAAGCTTTGTAATGTCAAGTGCATTCAGATGAGGAAAGTTTTAGTCATACAGAAGGACAACACAACTGCAGAAGTAACCATTTCCTAGCAGAAAACCAAATGAATCACAGAATCACAGAATCACTGGGTTGGAAGAGACCCACTGGATCATCGAGTCCAACCACTCCCACAAAACACTAAACCATGTCCCTCAGGACCTTGTCCACCTGTAACTTAAACACCTCCAGGGAAGGCGAATCAACCACCTCCCTGGGAAGCATATTCCAGTGCCTAATGACCCTTTCCGTAAAAAACTTCCTCCTAATCTCTAACCTAAACCTCCCCTGGCGGAGCTTGAGGCCATTCCCCCTTGTCCTGTCCCCTGACACCTGGGAGAAGAGGCCAGCTCCCTCCTCTCTACAACCTCCCTTCAGGTATTTGTAGAGAGCAATGAGGTCTCCCCTCAGCCTCCTCTTCTCCAGGCTAAACAGCCCCAGCTCTCTCAGCCGCTCCTCATAAGGCCTGTTCTCGAGCCCCTTCACCAGTTTTGTTGCTCTTCTCTGGACACTCTCCAGAGCGTCAACATCCTTCTTGTGCTGAGGGGCCCAGAACTGGACACAGTACTCAAGGAGCGGTCTCACCAGTGCCGAGTACAGAGGGAGAATAACCTCCCTGGACCTGCTGGTCACACCATTTCTGATACAAGCCAAGATGCCATTGGCCTTCTTGGCCACCTGGGCACACTGCTGGCTCATGTTCAGCCGGCTGTCGACCAACACCCCCAGGTCCCTCTCCTCCTGGCAGCTCTCCAAACAGACCTCACCCAGTCTGTAGCTCTGCATAGGGTTGTTGTGCCCCAGGTGCAGGACTCGGCATTTGGCTGTGTTAAACCTCATGCCGTTGGACTCTGCCCAGCGGTCCAGTCTGTCCAGATCCCTTTGCAGGGCCTTCCTACCCTCCAGCAGATCGACACTTCCACCCAGCTTAGTGTCATCTGCAAACTTACTAAGGGTGCACTCAATGCCTTCATCCAGGTCATTGATGAAGACATTGAACAGGGCTGGACCCAGCACTGAGCCCTGGGGGACCCCACTTGTGACTGGCCTCCAGCTGGATTTAACTGCATTTACCACCACTCTCTGGGCCCGGCCAGCCAACCAGAAGTGAGCACTAGTCTTTTTAATGCATTTGTATTAATGTTATCACACAGATAGGTTACAGTAAATTCTACATTTAGAAATTTAAAAATAAATAAATACATCATGGTAGCACTCTGTAATGGATTTGCAACATTAAAACTAACTATTCTTGTTAGCATAGAAGAAGTATGCTCTCTTTTATGTGTGTATCTGTGAAAGAGAGACAGATGGGCAGAATGAAAACGGGCAGCTGGGCAGAAGAGGATATCCTCACTTGCAAATTGTGAAAAAAATAATGATGGATTTTTCAGTAAGTTTTCAAGCGCAGACACGTGGGCAGTCATGAAAAGAATTTGGATCCCCTGAAGAACCCCTTTGCTTCTTCATTCTCCTGTCCTTTCCAACAAATCCTAGTAACTATCTGCAAGCTGCAGATGTTTTCTGTCATACTAAAAGAAGGTATAGTTGACAGCAAGAGAAAGGTGGCATGTCCTATAACAATTGAATTCTGGTTTAGATAATCCCAAGTTTTGTGCTTGTTAATGTGCATTGTAATAAAGTTTTAAATTAATGTTATTTCTACTGAGATTGTTTTGTTCTATATAGGACATTGATTTCTCTGTTAGATGAACAATGATCCATGAAAGCAAAAGCAATAAAGCTGTGTTTGAAGGTGAGAGAAAAAAAAAACAACACTGTTCACTTCACTAAGCATCTGCTAGTCAATCAAAATATTATACTGAAGAGGAGGCAAGTTTTTGCATGGAAAGCCTGTGAAATTTTTTTACAGTTCTTGATTCTTTGAATGTGTAGAGTGAAATAACCTCCGATGCATGAGGTTTAGTTTGAAAGATATTTTGCAAGTAATGTGAAAGAATATGTTTTTTGAAGACCTTCCACTTTATAATGTGGCTGACGAGTATTCGTGACTGAATTTCATGAAGTTTTACCCATATGTTTTGCTGTCTTTATTAAATAATCAGACTTTTCTGATATTTCTGGAAACTCACAGCTTCACACAGAATCACAGAATCACTGGGTTGGAAGAGACCCATCGGATCATCAAGTCCAACCATTCCCATCAAACACTAAACCATGTCCCTCAGGACCTCATCAACTCATGCCTTAAACACCTCCAGGGAAGGTGAATCAACCACCTCCCTGGGCAGCCTATTCCAATGCCCAATAACCCTTTCCATGAAAAACTTCTTCCTGATGTCTAGCCTA
>WAAB01024610.1:271964-354180 GCA_013389865.1 Piaya cayana | reverse complement strand
CAGCTGGAAGCATTTCTGCTCCCACTGGCCTTGTAGCCTTTTCCAGGTTAGAGTTTGCAGGAGGTGATTTGACAGCTTATTCTTCCTGCAACTGGCTTGAAAAAAGAAGTGAGATACATTTTTGCTGAATGGACTGCAGATGGAAGCTGTTGCTGTACAGCTAACAGCCAGGACTAGAAAGCAGTCAATGAGAGAATTTCTATGGTAGGAGTTTAACACTAAGTAACTGCCTCATCAAATAAAGACTTCAGCCTCGAGGGTCTGAGTCATTATAACACACGACATGGATAACTACAGTGATCAGATACAAGACTTCATCACTGGTCCCAACAAACTGCAGCCAGCAAAAATAATAATTTTACTCAGATCAATATTTTAACACATCACAAAAGTGTTTTTTGTCTAATTTTAAATCATATACTTACGTTTTCTACATACACTGATATAAATCAGCATGAGTTGACTCATTACAGTAAGATTTGAGAGTCTTGATGATCAAGATATGCTAGGAGCACTAGGACTTTTAACACAAACTGAATTTTGATAAATCTTAGATAAAGGCATGAACTTTACAAAAGAAAAAAACATCATTTTTCTTACCCTGCTGTTTTAAGCATAGATTTACCACCTCAGGAAATGAAAGCTCAAATGAACTCATAGATTTATACCGTACCTTAAACTTTAACTGATTCGGGATCAGAAATCTGAGTTCTACAGAAACCTTAGCCAAATCCTCTTGGATGCTGAAAGCCATGAACTAATCCACTTGGTGTCCACAGGCATGACAAAGTTCAGGATGCACTAGGTGCACCTAACAGTTCTGGGCAATAAAGTCTCCATGTAAAGGCTCAGCTTTAGGTTTACACTATTCACATTTTTCTTTGCTTATAACCAACTTCATCACTTCTGAAAGATATGAATACTAATCCAACTCATGGTCACTTATTTCTTTCTCAGTGGAAATCTACCTTAGCAGAGAATTTAAGACTTAACCTCCTATTTTCCATACACTTTCTGCTCAGCGCTTAACATCACTAATCACATCTAACTTGTAGACCTTGACACTGTTTTGTTACAAACTTAACATCGGTACGATTTACACACAATGCTAGCTGAGCAGATCTTCCTAACACACACATAATGGTTCAGAGCATAAAGAGATTTTTATAGTCCACAGGCTGAATTCCAACTTGCTTAGCAACAGTGAAAATTCAGAGTAATTCCCTCAAATACAAAAGAATATGCTGGATTTACTTCAGTGTACATGAAGTGGGAGTCTGGCCTGATGCAGCTACTCCTTTTGCTCTTCGGAGGCTACAATAGTTTGAATAAAGAATAAGAGGGAACAAATTGTCCAAGGTTTCTGCCTTTGCTCAACAGATTCAAGGACAAAGGTAAGCCCAGCTCCCAAAGACATATGTAGTCAGTTTATTCTTTGCTGAAATCCAAGTGTTCTTTCTGAAAGGCAACTAAAATTTACCAAAACTGTTGTTTGACCTAGATGAAACTTGTTAATTCCAGCCCTTGGTGTTTTTTCCTGTATCTGTTTCTAGAAAGATGCAGACAAATGTCAGAATCAGTAATTTACATAATGGAGCATTCTGACTCAGTGCTGTTTGCTTTGATAACATCTAGTATTAATATTAATGTAAATTGGGTTCACACCGATGCACCTCTGTCAACAAAACAATACTGACTGAGATGTATGTTTCAAGGTCTGAGGTTCACCTGAGGTTCTGTTCCACTAACTTTTTCTTTGTATCTATTTTGTGTTTTAAACTGATTCATTCAGGAATGCTGCCACTAGAACAGCCAGCGGTAAGCAATGGGGCAACAAACCCTTTTTTTTAATCCATTCCTTAAGTTTTAGTAGCAGTTGTGAACCAGTGTTACAGAAATTAGCTCTTGAAGGCCAAACTCTGGCCTCCAATTCACATCATTAGCAACACAGAATTTGGATAGCTTGCAGGCTTTGTGAGAAGAGGAGCTTTATTGAGTGTAATGAGTTGCCAGAGCTCTCCAGAGCTGCTGGCCACATCAGCCACGAGACTCACTCTCTTATTCCCAGCTTCCTGAGAACACCTTTACTGCTCCTAAAAACCGGCCCCTCTTCCAGTGCTCAGTCTGGAGGCAGCTTTTGGGTTAACTCATGTCCTGAAGAAGTTATACAGAAGACATCTAACCCAGCTGGGGCAGGGGGTGCTTCTCTGGGATGCCAGGACTCGGCACTCTGCTGAGTTTTGGCTACGTGTAAGGCTTACCGCACGCGCCAACCATTATTATATACGTCTGCCTGTTTGTCTTCTGGGCCTAATTCCCCAAAGCATTTCTTCAGTTCTATTCCACTGCAACAAGTAAAGTTAAATTAGAACAAAACTGGAGTAATAATGTTGTGAAATCAGGCTTGCTGCCCTCTAGCACACTTTACAACTCCCATTTTGTGCTGTTTATACAGTCTCCTCATATTAATTATAAGAAATGTTGGTTATCGAGCTGCAAGCATGGCACTAGCAAAAGTGAATCATTCCATTTTGTTGGGAATAATTAACGATGATGTCCCAAAGTGACTTCTATTATTATTTGTAGTGTGGTAAGGTCTGGGTAGCCTCTGGCCCAGACAAATGTCCCACTGTGGTAACATTGTGACGGGACAAAAAGACAATCTCTGCTGTTGTTAAAGGTCAGAACTTACACACAGAACAACTCAAGGGATTTTTTTAGCTCTTGATAGTGATAGAATAAACGTCACTATCACTTACGAAATGGTTGCTGTTACCATTTGTACATTCGGAGGCACCATGGGAGAGAAAGACAGTCCCAGCACACCTTATGCTGAGCCTGGCATCCCTTGGTGTGGCCTCAGGTCTCCCTGCCTCCTGATAATATTGGGACCATTTGATAATAGCTGATATCTGGAAAACATCCGCTGACTTCGGAAATTCAAACCGATAATTGCTGATAATTCAAACACAATTTAAATTACAACACCACAGTGTTATCTTAGGTTTCTAAGGTAAGCAGATAAAACTCAAGCAAAGTGACTATGCAAATCTCACCCTGCTGTGTACTTCCAGAGAAGTCCTCACTCCCAATGAATCACACACCAAAAAGGGGAGGAATAAATCACACATAAGTCAAGAAAAAGAAAGCTATCTACTCAGTGACCCACATTGACTCTTTCTGTCCAAAGAGAACAAAGTTGAATGGAAAACAGTTCTTTCTCAAATTAAAAGCTCTAGCAAGCTGTATTTGCTGCAGCATCTACCAGATTCAAAGATCCCTCATAGACCTGTATGATATGCATATAACTTGAAATCTGTCTGTTTAAAAGAGAAAAATTGTGAATCTTACGCTTCACAACAATCCTGGAGATGTGAATACCCTTAACACCAGTCTGTGTCCCATGGTCATTATTTTGCCAAATGCTTTTATGACCAACCAGCACTGAATGTAAAATGCTCTCTTTACCATCTCAGGATTTTAAATGATTCACTGGGGTCTTCATTAAGGTCCCCACTTTCCAACTTAAAGTTTTTCAAGAACTTCTCCGCTCAGGCCACATATGCAAGTAACTCTGCCTGGAGGCTGTGAGCTCTCCCCACATCAGATCCCTGGGCCGCTCAAATATTTCTGTGTGGTGAGAGCATGCTGTAAAGCATTTGAGGTTATATCCTGCACTAAGAGAAAAACAGCAGCTTAAATGATCTAGCTTGTACTTTAGAAGAATTTTTTAAACCCTGTAATAATGGTTTTCTATACATAGGCTGCAGAAATGGATGCCTTTATCAATGCAAAAAAAAAAAAAAAGTACTATGGACATTTTCAGCTGTTCAAAGCCGAATGCATTTTTTAAGTGCTTATCTTTTTGGGAAGTCCAGCTTAAGGGTAACAGGAATAGAACGTGAAACATGCAGAAACTGAACTGCTTCAGATGAAAAAAAAAGAGGTCATCTTAAGGCACTGGCACCTAACTTCATGTTTTATTTGTTTTTGAGAAAAATCAAGGGTCAGCTAGAATTCTCTGCACGTCAGAGCAAATGTCCTCCCAAGACAGGCATCCTTGGTATTCTAGGGTTACTTGCAAATAAGTGCTGTGGATTGTCTTTGTGAGATGTTGCCTTGAGGGCAGCTGAACAGCACGTATGTGTGGGTATTACACCTCTCTGAGTTTGAGCAGCTCTCCCTTTCTACTCCAACAACTCTTGGGACCACACTGTTTTCCCTTTTGCAGTCAGGACTGGCCACGCTCTATCTCACAAAATGCTTTAAAGACAGTCACATAAAAATAGTGCATCCAGCAATTCCCAGAAGGCTGAGAGACCTCTTTCCTCTCCCCTTCTTCCCTCACTGGACACAAATCTGGCTATTCCACTGGCCTGGTGAGCTATAACCAAGCTCTGGGGACCAATTATCTCCTCATACACTGATGTCAATGTAAAAGTTTCAGTGTGCTATTCTCTCATCTGTTGGCAGAAATAACCTCTACCCAGATGTAAAGGCTAGCGAAGAAGACACAGAAGAAATTGATCTTTAAGTCTTACAGGTCATCAGCCAAGACATGTTTGAAGCCAGCACATTAAATATATCGGGGTTTGTATCGCACCAAACGAATAAATCCAAACTCAGCTTCACCAACATCTTTGTCTAACTGAAAGGGAACTTCTCACTTGCTTTCTGGTGCCTCAGGTGTATTCATTCTGCAGGCAGGCTGTTGCTGACTTTCCATCCCCCTACTTGAGCAGACTCTTTAGTACAAACACTACATTCTTCTGGCCCAGAGGAAAATTCTTGCTGCCTGCACTTTAACAGCTGAGCTGCACGGCACTCTGGGAGATTTAAATATGGCACAGTAGTTCTATTGTTTAATATTACTAAACTCTTGTGATTCTGCAAGGTCTTCGAGCGTAGCAATAAGCGCCAATCTGTTTCATATCTATCAAGTAGTTCTCTTCTTTTTAGTGGATACCACTTGCTAGTTTTATTTATATATATTATTACAGTTACATCAGGATGCAAGAGATCACCATCACTACCAGTTTTATTTCTTTCTTTACGTTCATTAATTTCAGAGGCAGTTTCCCTTGAAGCATCTGGATTTGAACAGTCATCTGACCAGAAGTCTACCAAGCCTATCAGGAAGATTTTCAGTTACTTTCCTTACGTCAAACAAACTTTTCATGCCTCAACCTACCAACACCGCAATAGCCACAAACAGACCAAGCAAAGCAAGAGAGCACAGAACAAAAATAGCATAAACCAGTCAATGGAAGAATTGCACACAAGCTCCTGTAATTGCTACTTTATCTTACACATCTCCAGCCTTCCCCTATGTGGGCATCCTGGATGTCCCAACTGATCTTAGTCCCCCAAGACTCGATGTTCACATTAGGGAGCTGCCTCCTTCTCCTTCCCCATTGTCCCAGCCATCTGCCACGCATGCTACCTTCACACAGCTTCCTCAGGTGTCAGTGAACCTGCTGGATGCCAGTGGCATGTGTTCTGTACGGTCCAACACGCGTGCTCTGCCCACCTTAAGTCAGCACAAACTCACTCGTGCTTTATCCAGTACCTTGCCTGGGAACTGCTCTCAAAGATGCAGTCTCTGAGATGTTCTGTGAGCAGAATAAATGCTAGGTCAGTGGGACAAAGATCAATACAGTGAAAGAGAAACATTCAAGACTGATAATAAACATGTCACCATTTTTCTTTATAGAATACTGGTTTACCAGGCTGGGTGCAACGGTCTATTGATATTTGAGAAAACTGAAATAGAGGTTCTTGGCACTCAAATCTTTCTAAATTGAGAACTTATCTCCAATGGATGGAGTAAGACTTGAGACTTCAAACGTTTTCAAGACGTCTTTTTTTAAAAAATATGAAGAAGTTCACTGTACTGCATCCTTTTTTTCATGCTAAGGTTTGGCATTGATTTTGCTTGTTCACATCAATGACCAATCCAACAGCTGAACTCCAAGTTTCATAAGGAGAAAAAATAGACAAACGGATTTAAGAACGCCGGGGATCTCTTCTTTCTTTTGAACTTCACTGGCTGAGGGGATGAGTGACTGATTTCCTCTAATACAGATGCCTCTTCATTTCCGAGGACCTACAGGGTAGTTTGAAACCTGACACTTGGTTTTCTGTTTGAGTCTGGTTCAGTAACACACAGTACTTCTGCCAGCCCACAGAGCTCATTAAATATTACATGCTCAGTAGATGGGATCACTCTTTTTTTCCCCTTACACACAGCAGAACTTTTTAACAGCCACATCAATCCCCCTAAACTCTTCATGTCTTTAGTAAAGCGCAGTTCTCATCATAATCAGAATTGAAATTAAGTAGAACTTGATGCAGCAAAGCAACTTTTCATTCCAGTTTTCTTGTAAACATAATTTCACTATCTTGATTAGACAGACATATTCCATTTTATTTAACATAACTAAAAAAAAAACCCTGTTTAAAAAATTAACTATACTATTACCTTGGATGCAAAGCAGTCTCTGCACATTCTGCCTCTGAATGTACAAAAGAGCTGCTGAATACACCAAAAATGACACTGCTAGTATAAAATGAATTACTACGGAGCACGATTTTCTCTCTGGAAATGCACAAGTGACCAATACGTTACCAACTCCTCGTGAAGTTTCACAGGACTAAAGCTGTGGCAACCGAAGTCTCAGCAGAGCAATCTCTCACGAGGCAGCTCATTTTTAATAAACAACTTATCAGCAAGGAAGCAACGCACTCTGCCGCTGCAGTCATTAACTGGGGAACAAATTCAGCTGGGTATCAAATATCCACTTAAGATTAAATCCTGTCCACAGTGAAGTTCATTGACATTGGTGTCGTCTAGATATACTCTCTCCAGGTACAATGTTTATATTTCTCAAAGAAAGTACAAGGGCCATAATTATGCAGATAGTAATCTAGAGGTGTTGCACGGTCCCATATAAATTCAATCCCTATTTAACCTTCCGATTTCCAGGGAAGAGAGACGTCATCTGGAGATACCTGCATCAAATACTAATACCAGTTTTATGAAAGCAGTGACAGTTTCACAGAGTCTTGCTGCAGTTACAAAGATCAAAGGAAAGATCTGTAACATGCATGAAGAAGAACATGGGGTAAGGAGAGAAGATGCAAAACCACTGAATAAATCTATTAAATAAACATACACATCCACCTGCAAACTGCATAAATGGATAACTGCTGTATAAAATCATGAACACCTATGGGCACACAGCTAGCAGTGGTTAAAAGGAACGTTTGGTTGAGCAGATGTGGACTTCTCATGTGTCATTTGGACAGTCACATTAACACAGTGCTTGCCTTCCCCACAACATGAGTAGTATGTCAGGAAGTTTTCTCGGAAGCTTTATCAGTCTTCTCAAGTTCCAAGCCCTTAGACCCTTAGACCCTGCAGTGGGCTCTTCCACAGGGTCTGCAATGCTTGGAATCTCTGAAATATGCATATTCTCTGCTCCTCCCTGGCAAGGACTGAAAAACTTGAGCGGAGCAGAGTCAAGACTAGTGCAGCAAAACAGTTCTCAAATATTAGCATCCCCAGGTGCCTACCACCTTCTGCACAATTTTATGGACACCTAAATCAACCCGGCTTATCTAAGAACGTCTGATGCTGTAGCCTAGACTTGAACAACTGTGCTACGATATGAAGCACTGCTGGAGCTGAGCATGGGCTGTTCTGTCATGCGGAGGTCTGTGCTTCACCAGTCAGCCAGCAACATCCTCATTTCATAGAATCATGGAACAATTTGCATCGGAAGGGACCTTAAAGATTATGTAGTTCCAGCTCCCTTCCCATTTCACTTGGATAAAAATGATGAATTGGAAGAGGGGGCTACATGAAAGAAAAGCTCCACTTAGTCACTATATAATGAAATGGTGTCAACCTGTGCAAAAAAAACCCTGCCCTGATTAGTTGCAAGGAAAACTGTCATCCATCCAAAATCAATCTCCCTTGAGATTGGCCCCTGACAAGATGAACAGTTGTTTATTCTGTTTCACAACTATCCAGAATATCTTTCCACTCTGAATGTTTTTGCTTTCTCACTCTGCTGGTTTTTTCTAAGAAAGGCTGCAGAGGGCCTAGGCCTTCTCCTGCAAGCATGAAAGCTTTATGCCAAAGAACAAACAAGAGAAAATAGACAGTAAAGTCCTGTCTGGCGACACCATTCGTAAGTTCACAGTCACCATTTCCTTCTTCCTCCCTGCACCAAGTGTTTCTTCCCAGACAGTGATCCAGACTGCTGATAGCTCCGTTAGGGAGCTTTTACCAGAAATTTTAGCAGGAAACATCAATTTGCAAGCCTCGGTGTCCTCCCTCGGGGAAGACAGGCTTTATATCTGGACCACCAAACTTCGAGGGCTCAGAGCTCCTCAGACCTGCCTGCAACACGCAAAAGAGAAACTCCTGTATTCTCTAGCAAAGCTGAGTAAACAACCAACCCTACTCATTTATTTTCTTTTGCCTTTCCCCCCTCCTAAGCAATGAAATACTAGAAGAATGTCCAAAGCAAACAGAAGAAAAACTATTAATGAAATATCCAATTTAGTGTAGTTTCATGATGTAACTCAGAGCTCTGCCTAGCTGGCAAGTTGTAGGACTAGAATAAAACAAAGCTAGTGCTTTGTGTAAAAATTCTACTATACTTCTACAAACCAGTTTAATGGCAAGGATAACCTGTGTGAAACAGTAAATGTAACACATTACAATAAATTGGGTATCTGGGATAAAAAAATGTCCTAGTATAAAGCTTAATGTCTCATGTGAGAGACAGAAAGGAAAAGCCAGATTCATTTTATGAACTGTTCCAATAAAGATACAGTAAAACTACAGGCCACGTGGAGAATTAAAAAATAAACTTATAAACTCATTGAAGAATTGTGTAAATCAGACTCTTGCTGGATTACTTAGACAGATCACCTGATCTCTTTTTCTTCCTCCATGAGCTTTCAACATAAGGCTGTAATTACTTTCTATAGATGCAGAAAAGAACAGTGTTCTGGAATAGGAAAGCTTTTATCAATCATAGGAAGTTTCATTTGACTTGTTTTATGTGTTTGCATGTTCTTGCCACATTCATATTTGTCTGTTTAGCAGATTTTTCTGCATCTCTTTTGTTCTTATCCTCCAAAGACAAAACAAACGGTGTGCTGCTAAGTGTTGAACTTTGCAATTTTAGTACTACATGGCAACAGGAATATATTTTGACTAACTGCATGAGCCACTAACATGTACAGGCTAGGCACTTTCCACAGAAAATTGAAGTGCTACTTTTATTTGTTCATTGCTTAATTTGAACCAATATGTCATACTCTGGATGACTTCGGAATATACTATGAGGTGCATAATTTGATCCAGTTCTATTTTGTAATCTAATTTTGTTAAAAACATTCAAATATATTCCAACAAAACAAACCTTCTGTGAAACAGCAGGGAAATATTAGAGGCGGTACCAAACCACCACTCCATTAGACATAAATTACTCACAGCATGTTCCCCACAAAACAGAGTAACAAAATCTGCAGGCCACAACATGAGGTTGTACCCAGAAATACTTTCCAGATGAAGCAAGCAAGATCTGCAGTGGTTTTGTGACACGACCAACCATTTCCTGCTATTGGAAGAGAGATTATCTAGTGCATTTGGTGCACGGACTCTGTCTCCTTGCACACCTCCTTTTCTGTGTAAAGTGAGCAATGAAAGCTAAAAAGGACACATGTACATATAAATACATATATATGTACACACACTGCTCTCTGTGACCTTCCTTCCCTATGCCATTGGCTCTGAATGCAGAATAGTTGATCATCTGTGAATTATTTTGTCAGATAAATCTAACAAATATACTGCCTACCTGTTTCAGCTTCATGCCCCTTCTTTATTCCTAAATAATACAACCCTGCCATTGCTACCCATGTACTCTTTGGGAAGTAAAACATGGCTTGTTTGAACCATAAACTAATACTATTTAAAGCATTTAAGATTGGGTTTATTTTTATTTTTTTTAGCAAGAGAAATGTGCCTATGTTGGGAATAACATTTTGCTGATTCTGTGATCCTGTGAACGTGGAACTGTGGGTATCTCTACTCATATTCCTTCTATTCCTCTACTTATATTCCTTATAGTCCTTTCCAGTACTTCTACTTCAGACAGAGTTTTAAGACTTAGTGCTCATGACAACTTAATAGCTTAACTGATTATTTTGGTTTGCAATCCCCCTTTGTATATTTAGCTTATTCTACTTTTTTAAACATTTGCATGGCCTATAGAATTACCAGCACTACCATTTAACTGGCTTGCTGTTTTTTCTGGAGCAAGGAGAATCTGTGGGTTCTGCCAGTTAAGACACCACTTCCCTCAAGTCCAACTTGGAGAATTTAGTTCCAGCCTTTACAAGCAGCACTATGCAAATCAATGTGTCCCACGTCAGAAGATTTTCAGAAAGTCTGCAGCAAGAAACACCTTCTGGTAAGTACAGACCTATATACTACAGGACTTGATAGCATATTCTTTTTCTGAAACGCTCCATTATTCCCAGTATTTCTGTCACACAAGATTATTTTTATTTTCTTTTTCAATCTAGTTATTACTGTCCCATCTCTGCAGTGTCTACCATGGTCTTCTTGACACAACTCTCCCAGCCTCATCCGAAACTCTCCCAGTTTCACCTTGTCGGAAAAAAACTGCATCCCTCTGACTGCAAGGCACTGGCAACGGTGAGAGCATTCATTTCACTCTGTGTTCTGTCATCGAACACAAGACTGAACAACCAGAGCCTCAAGCTGATTTTATCAGTACCCCAGGAGCCAGAGGCAAACATCTGGAATTTATTTGTTAGAAATAAAATGAATGACATCTTTTCAGGAGTTCTAGCTTGCACCTGTACTTATAAATCTCCAAGAGGGCAAAGTTATGAATAAATTTAATCAAAAGCAGGAGGCAGAAGGCTCTGATTTTAAGCCCTTTGGCTCAACCCCTATCAAGGGCCCCAAGAGGAAGGTCAGTACTGAGGTGCCCCAGGGACACAATTTGTTAGAGCTCTCCTCCTCCGCTGGAGGATGAAGAATACACCTTATTAGACCTCCTGAGGCCCACTGTGCTTTCAGTGCACACATCCAGCCAGTTCTGCAGAAGAAGTTGGGTGGCAGAGCATGCTCTCTTGGCCTTCCCTCCTCAGTGACAGAGCGCTCTATCCAGCCTCACAGTCTGCTTAAGCAACTGGGAGTTTGATCCAGCTTTGCCACAGGGGAAATATAGCCCCCAAGGTTATTCTTGTTGTCTGTAACACCAGCAGTGGGCCAAACTTCAGCAGGAGCTGTGCAGGGGAATGGAAAAGAGGACAGGAGGAATTTAAAAGGATAGTACTGCAGGGTAGTGTTGTGGGGGACAGAGGTCAAAAGTCAACCAGCACCACTGTTATCTGACGGGAGGGCACAAAGGTACAGGATGAACCTCTGAAAATATGTAGAGGAGGGAACAGGGAATACACCACAGAGAGGAAGAAGGGCAGGGGAGAAATAAAGAGGGAGAAGCCCCTGCCAACTGTCTGGATGGAGTGTTACCTTTGCCTATGCACTGAACTCATTGTCTGCCGCAGTCTCCTTTCCTGCTTCTTTCCTGAGCCTCCCCCAGCACAGACAGTGCTCGTTCCAGATCGGAAGGTGACTGACGCGGGTCTGGGTCCTACAGGTCTACACCAGCGACTAGATCAACTTCTTTATTTTCACTTGTGCCAAGTGCAAGGCTGTCACTGCAAAGGTTTAACTGACTGAAGTGCAAGCTGACCACTTCTTATCCAACCTGGCAGCTTGTCTCAGAGACTGTTCATGCTTAGAGACTGGTATGACCTTAATGAGACAATCCCATTGCAAATGCAAACACCAAGTGATGCAAAGTAAATTCACAAAGACGCTTATGGTTGGGTACTGCATGCAGTTCATTCCTCTATTTACTCTGAGCCCCATTTGGGATGCAGGATGCCGAAAGAACAGAAACTCTCTACTGAGGAAGAAATCATATTCCTTTCTGATCATAAAGGAGGACACTTTGTGAAAAAAAAAGGTTTTGTTTCTGCACAGACCCAAACGTAAATAAGTCAGAAAAGACAAAGAGAGCTCCACATATCAATGGCGTGACAGCCCACATGCTTCACACTCAGTACTTCACACATTCAGACTATTCCCAGTTACTAAAAACTTCACTGAGTGCACCAAAACTGAATTTAGTACAGAAAGGCACTAAGCAAACTGTTCTGGCTGTACCTTAATAAAAACCTCAAAAAACTATAGACAAACTCACACCCTGCAATGGTGGGCTGGTTCCTATATTACACGCTGGCACACCCTGTTGTTCTGTCTGTCATCAGATGTTCCCTGACTTTTTCACTGCTCTGCATGGCAACCCCAAATGTTCCAAGTTGTGGGGTTTTTTCCTTTTCTGGTTTTCTTTTTTACTTTTCCTTTTTTTTTTTTTTTAAGGACCTCCTTAGGAGACTCCTTACAAGAACTGCTTTCATGAAATGACCATCTGCTCTTTGGCAAACACACAAGCTCTTTTGAGAAAGGGAAAATAGGATTTGGAGAGAGAGTAACACTAAGCTGGGGGGATCATAACAGATCTACAAAAGAGATAGACAGGGAAGCATGAGACTCCAGCACCATAAGGCACAGTGTGTTCCCTATTTTTACAGAAGTCTTTGTTCCAATAGGTGCTTCCACTTGCTATGGATGACAGGAGGCTGATACGACAATGTTATTAGTATTATTAGTGAAAGCTGCCCCAAGCTTTGTCTGGAAGAGCTGTTGAACTAAGGTCTGCTCTGCTCATCACTGGTTCTTGTCCAAGTGGAAGTTAATAACCTCATGGCACTGGCCAAAATCAAACAACAAATGTAAGGGGATCAGACCCCTGGCAGAATTTCAATACTCCTGATCTCAGCAACCAAGCTCTGCTGTGCTAGCTGGTAGAGGAACTGTTGATGAATGCATTGTTGACAGTTCCTCTGTCTACAGAATCACAGCACTAACAGCTTCACAGACAACTGCTTGCACAACGTTTGGCAATACCTGGATGGAGATGTTTTCACATATACAACACTACAGTACCACATTATAAACTATTTCAGGCTGCTTCAGGAAGCTACTAACAGAATTGTGCAAGAAAATACAGTCATAGGGGAAAAAAATCCAAAAGCCATTAAAAAAAAAACCCCACAACCTGAAACAAAACGCGGTTTTTATCACCGCTTGATATTTAAACTGTCAGCTTCATCCTCCTGGTAAGAAGACGGCTCTAGTTCACAATTGAACACCTACTTTATTTATTTAGCTACGCAGCATTTAACCTTACATCCTGTCTGCTGGAAGCATCCGGCTCCACCGCTCTCCATGCAGCAAAGCTTTACCATAAGGTGGGGGAGCTACTTTCCACAAGCCAAAAAACAGGAAATTTGATGACATTGTTCAGTGAGCAGACGTCAGCAGAGAGTGATACAAAAGAGTAAACAACTTCCTAGCAGCAGCAGACAAATGGGCCGGAACTACTGGAATCCTGTGATGTCTGGTGTGTTTTGCATGAAAATTCACAATGAAATAGGGAGTCAACGGCTGATGCAAATTGGAGCGGCTCCCTGGAAATCTAGGAACTACACCAGTTCGGTCTGTTTAAGATCCAACTCCTAGTCTTTGCCTTTGTGATACTCAAAACATAATTTTTGAGAATTCATACTGTTGATATTCTAAATATTTTGTAAATGTTCTCATTATTTTAAAACAAAAAGTTGATTTGAATAAAAATTACAAACTTCAGTGAATATATGGAAAGGAGTGTCAGAAATGCAAGTGCCATTTCATTATGATCATGTTACCATCAGTCTTATACATATATATAATCTAATTGCATATATAATATATAATATATAATATTCTTGTTAAAATACTTTGATATGAAGGAAGTTCAGCAGCCTGCAGGTGGAACCAAACAGTAGGTATGATGTCTCCTTTTTGGATTTCAGTGTTTGCTTTGTGGAATCTGCTCTCGTATTTTCCAACCAGGGGCATATGTCAAATACGATCCAAAAAATTAACCTCTTAACTAGGCGCACAATGACTCAAAATCAGGTTAAAGCAGGCAGAAAGGAAACATAGAGGAAGATGGTTTTGCTCTAACTGAATGTCATTCAGCCCATCTCTGTCCAATTTAAAGATCTCTTAAGTGCAAGAAGTAATTTTTGACCAATGACTGCAAATACAGAACTTAACTACTGGATCCCAATCAACTTTATTAATAAAAATGGTATCCTCTGGAAAAACTCTCTACTCTTTACTTGTAAAGAGACTAATGAGGCATATAATTTTTCAGGTCCTTTATACTGCCTTTCAAGCCATCTCTTTCAAAAAGATGTAGAGAATTAAGTCCTATTCTAAACAAGTGTGTTTTTAAGCTCTTGACAAGCAATCAGACTAGGATCTTGCTGGGGCTTTATGATCTGGGAAAATCTGTGGAAATTCAGTAGGTAAAATTCAGGGCTCTCCTCTCACCCAGGTATCCCTCCCAGCCAAAATCTAAGCAGAACAAACTCCTAAATTAGCAGCTAAATCTAGAGCTGTCCCAGAGACTGCCCTACTCAGTAACAGAGAGAGGGAACAACAGGAAAGAGCCAGATGCTCCTCAGCTCTCCTTGCCAAATTCTGCTCTCCTTGGAGACAAAAAATGTAGTATGTAATCCTGGGGAGGAAGACACGCTAATAACCATGTCAACGCTGCAGTCAAATGACAAGGCAAACAAGCTGGGCCAAATCTATCTGCAATGTATCTCTAGTCGTTTAAGGAGACCTTGTTGTTCCTAAATACTGGCAAGCTGCTGTAGGCTAACAAATGGCTAGACAAACCCAAATAAATAAAAACACACACCCAAAAAGCAACAAATGCCAATAAAAACAACAAGTCTCTAGAAAAATTTAAATTACTTCTCATTCCTCATACTAGCTACCCCAGAATTTTCTGAGTTTCATTTAATTTGTCGTTTCATCAGAGTATGAGTTTGCACCAGCCCTATCATTCTTCCCTAACCCTTCAGTCTGAATGTAAGAAGTGAGGGCTTAAAAAATGAACTCCCCTCTGAAGCTAATAATTCTCAAACCTTCTTTGTCTCTGGTTACATGACAAAATTAAAAATATACACATCAGTAGCAAAAACTTCCAAGAACAAGCAAATCAATCTGAAATAACTCCAAAGTGTTTATCAGAGAATGATATTCACCTGGATGTGCCAAAAGTGTCAAGAAGTTAATCACGTCAGAAGACAGGTTTTCTGCAAAACTCACATGGCTTCAGGACGAAAACATTTTTTACTGCAACTCCCTTTCCAAACTTTCAATCCACTAAAGTTTATGGCCGAAAGAGACCTTGACCCTAAATTTTTACATATTATTTTGTTTCATGAGTTTCAAAGCTGGTGAAGGGGCTGGAGAACAAGACTTACGAGGAGCGACTGAGAGAGCTGGGGGTGTTTAGCCTGGAAAAGAGGAGGCTGAGGGGAGACCTCACTGCTCTCTACAACTACCTGAAGGGAGGTTGTGGAGAGGAGGGTGCTGGCCTCTTCTCCCAAGTGACAGGGGACAGGACAAGAGGGAACGGCCTCACACTCCGCCAGGGGAGGTTCAGGTTCGACATTAGGAAAAAAATTTTCACAGAAAGGGTCACTGGTCACTGGAACAGGCTGCCCAGGGAGGTGGTTGACTCGCCTTCCCTGGAGGTGCTTAAGGTGCGGGTGGATGAGGTCCTGAGGGACATGGTTTAGAGATTGGTAGGAACAGCTGGACTCAATGATCTGGTGGGTCTCTTCCAACCTGGTGATTCTGTGATTGTATGATTCTATTATGAAATTTTATTTCTGCAGTGCAATGCAAGAACACCTTCTAATCAGATTAAATGAGTAATAAAAACCTAGCCTAGGTTTATGAGGGAGTTAACCTAAAGCCATTAACTATGGTATTCCCTATATTTTACACCTATTTTGGGTCACTTTACATTAAATTAGCAAATGGACCAAACTGAAATGTTTTCTGATATAAAAAGACTGCTTGTCAGGAAGAATGAGAGCTCCAAGGGTTAGATGCACCTACCATTTGCCCATCCACAAAGGGGAATGTGTTTCTTACGGGTTCAGTGCACAGTGCTGAGCTTTGTTTCTGTAGAGATTTTGACATATGGCTGAAGTTAGACCTTAAATTAGAATACTCCTCTTTGAATTGAGAAATGATCTTTCTGTGCAAATGAATAGTGTATTCAGTGTGAATAAAGCTTCTCCTATTGCACAGTCCATCATATCTACTGATGTCATTTCCTCTTAGTTGCTTCTGTAATATTAATAATCACCATATAGCCAAAGAGGTCATATACTAGGAATGTATACTTTAAAATTCTTCAACATTGCAAAAAAGTTTGAACAAAAAAATCTGTTTCTGGCCAGACAGACACACTGAATGACTTGCAAGGAAACGACATTATGTCATTTAAAGGTAGGGATAAAGAAACCTGTGTACTTAGGGTAAAAAGACTCCAGATTGCAAGAGAAATGCGAGAGTTGAAGATAGAAAGGAAATAATCAATTAACAGTAAACCTGTTAGTTAAAAAGGGTCATAAACAAAGTAATCACGCTGATATAACCAAAGGATCACACAAAACCCACGAAGGTTCAATTTACAGGTTCAAGACGTTTTGAGGCAGTTCATAAGATAATTCCTGTTCTAAAATGACTTGCAGCAGCAGCTTCTCTTTCCTGAACACAACATCTCCAGCAGTCAAATGCCAGTGCAGATTTTTAAGGACTCTGGTACCTTTGAAGGTAACTGCCTGCAATGAACTTCTCAGAAAACCTTAGCCTAGATAGTTGGGGTATCATTTTTGTGATGAGTGCTCTGCTTTGCGTGGTTATCTCCAGGTGTTAGGAAGAAATTCATCTCTTTGTACACAAACAGGAGCAAAAGAAGAAAATTAATCTCTGCCTCATACACCGAGGGAAATAAAGGCCCAGGTCCATCCTGCCTCAACTTAGTCATGTAAGCAAGAAGCCAACATTAAAAAGCTGGAAATCCTAGTCACCTCTCTAGCTCATGGACCAACACAGGAGCCTGTGCATCAGATACAAAGGAGCTTAGGAGACAAAGAGCTGACAGGGCTGGCTGCCTTAGAACAGACCAGAGCTGCTGGAGTGGGATTTGGGAGGATCTGCCTTTTCTGAATGACTCAACATTCACCCCTTGAGCTTCAATAGGATACTCATGCTAACACAGCTTGTTATTAATAACTGTATTTGAAAAAATTAAGTTGATGGTTAAAAAATGAGAATCAAGACATTCGTTAACACCTTTGATTTACAAAAGCCCTTCATGACACCATATATAATTTTGAATGAAGCATTTTTCTCCTGGGGGAAAAAAAAGTGATAATTACTTTCTAGTAAAAAGTAATTGTTTCCACAGAGAAGATTTTAGAAATTGACAAAATGCTACAATAAAAAGTATCAATTTAAGAAGGAGACAAGTGCTAGGGCACATTGAAGAGACATCTCTCAAGAAATGGTATCAGCACAGAGTAGCTGGGAGCTTTCAAGATGGGCTGACAAACAAATGCTATGAGTAATATCTAGTTAAAGATAGCAGTGATTCCTCGGAATATTGCAGAAGAAGCTATATCTCACAAATATGTTCTTTTTTTTCCCTTCGGACTGAGTACAGGTCTATGACGTCGACATTCTACTCTGGAAATATTCTCTTAAGTATTTCAGACCATGGAAATACTGCTCTAGGGAGGGAATCAAATACTGATTTGACAAGTTCTTTAAACCAAACAATATTGGATAGAATTTTCATCCTCGTAGAATTCTGGCTTTGTGTTTTCCCCAGAATGTTTTCTTTTTTCCTTCACTTCTAAGTACAATGCTACCAGGTCTAGAATCTCTTTACGGGATCTCAAAGTCATCGATCTTTCTCTCAAAGCCAGAATCCTAGCCCCTAGGCTTTTGTGACTATGTGAGATTGTGGGGGAAAAAAACCCACTAGAATGTCAGCAGAGAGGATGAAAATGTGCTGCGATTTAAAATATTAAAAAGCATTTCTCAAGCTTAGCACATTTTTGTTTTGTCTGGAATAGTGATTTTTAATCCCCCGGAGCTAGCAGCTCTGCAGCAGCACAGCAGAAACGGGTCACAACTGCTGCTGGACTTTGATCTGAGCAAGAAAGGCATTAAGTGCAAAGCAAAACAGGGTGAAAGGGCAAGGATCAGCCTGATTAAGTCTTGTGCCTGAAGTCAGAGCCTCGATCAGTACTCAGACAGCAGTATTCAGCGCCCAGATCCCAAACACAGGACTGTCACTTTTCAAAGGAGACATGCAATCGGGAAATCAGCATTTGGATTATCCCATGTCCAATACTCCTGCATGAACAGAAGCAACCCGGGCTACCACGTATCACAAATAAAGGCCAAAGGTGGAAAGAGCTGGTTCCACTGCACGCCCTAGTAGAGCAACAAATACAGAAATAGGTAAGCCAGAACAAAATGTAGCCAGATCATCCTGCACAGGGCAAAGAAGTCAGTCAATAATTTACATTACATGAAATCTTAATACTTTCACAGTGCAGAACGTCAAATCACACAGCTAGAAGGCATCTGCAGAGGTCATCCAGACCATCTTCTATCCGAAGGCAAAATTAATATAGTTATGCTACCCTTAACAAACATTTGCCTAAGCTTCTCTTAAGCTCCATGACTCTCTCAGCAACCTACTGAACTGCTTCACTGTCCACTCTGTTTGGAGTTCTTTTCCAAATTATCAAACTTTGATATTCTCTATAATTCAGGCTGAATGTAATGTAATTTTTTAAATGGAAATTAAAATTTTATAATTACCTCCCACTCTGTACCAGCCTTTTCCAGATTTGAAAGCTGGTTAGTTTATAGAAGTAAAGGACTTGTAATTTTCCTTTAAAATAAATTTTAAAAATAGAACCCCCCTCTTCTCCACCCCCCACAAAAAAAACCCCTAAACACTGTTACAGAAGCTGTATAAGCTGCAACTTGTGAGCAATAGCTCAAAATAATTTGAACACAGCTTGTGGACAGGATTGCAGAGGAATGCAGGCACACAGAGATAAGCACCTGGACACAGAAAGGGTAGCCAGCAATTCTTACCAGTGGAAACGCAATTTCTAGAAAAAGCCTGGAAAGTATACAGGTGCTGACTTCCTTGGAAACTATTCTGCTGAAAACCAAGGCATCTCCACTAGGAAAGGGCCATGCCCAGGGCAACACACAGACGTATTTTATTAAAATCAAGAGAATTTTAAGTTAAGCTTGTGCTTAAGTGGTTTCTGAACCATGGTTTGGTGTTGTATACAAAGAAGTTTATAATATGCATTCAATTTCAATCAGACAACCTGGCTATCACAAGAATTACATCTTGCTCTTAGGATTGCACTTGGAGTGATTTTGTGAGTCCCCAAAGAGATAATTTCCCTGTTTATTACAACAGCTGGGAGTAACCACGTACTCTAGTAAAGACACTAGAAATCCTACCAGGAGGTAATTGTACAATTACATTTCTCAGATATTTCAGAATGAAAACCAAATCTCAGTTACTGCTTACTGGCATCTCCAGAGCACATCAACTCACAAAAGAGGTTTTCATAGATTTATAAAAGGAAAGAGAAAAGCTTACTAGAAAACAACAGACTGGCCACACTTATCTTACTTAATTTGAATGTGAGGCTCTGGCAAACCAGAAAGTATAAAGGAAATAGTTGTGCAATGCCTAATGACTGCTTAGAATGGAAAAATATTTCTTCTTTTATCTTGGCTTGTTATAAGGGGATGGGTCAGAGTACAGCACAGCTTAAATAGGAAATTGTGCCTATGATCAAATGAAGTTTTTAAAAGCCGTGTGCACGTATTGTACAGTACCAGGTCAGCTTTGAACCACCTTGAAAACAGAATAATTTCTATTTGCTAGGAAGTTGTGGGTTTAACTTTATAGCACAAAAGCAATAAATTGACTTTCTTGCAACTAAGCCAAGGAAAACAGAGTATTCTCATGAGAGTAGGAAATAAACACAGCTACATCTATCTGATGCTGATAAATCCATATCCCTTCTCTTTGTTCTCTAACTTGCCATACATTACCCAGCTACTGCAAATTATCATTGTCGTATACTTCGAAAGCTTCTCATTTTCATACATCTCACCTTCTGAAAGGTACTAGCATTGGAGCACGCAATGCAGGCAGTGAACAAGGTCTGTGTTTCACCAAGTGGAATCTAAGTGAAGAACGCTCTGCTCTTTTTACAGTCACTTCTGCATCTCATCCCAGACAAACAGAATCAAGGCGCTTGAGGAGGTTTCTGTTCTGAGCTCTGCCTTTGCTCCCGGCCCTGTTTGGGAGATGTGGGACACTCAGCACTCCGCAGTGCAGTGTCCCGAAGCGTTGCAGTGGATGTGTCCTAACAGATGCAACAGAAACTGAAAGGCAAACACAGTCCTGGGCTAAACAGGTCAGCCTCTCACAGTCCTGTCTCTGAGCCGTCCCAGCAGGAAACTATGTTGTAAAGCACATGAATAGGCTTTGAGTTTTTCGAAACAGTATGTTCGTTTTTCCATTGCGATATTATGCCTTATATATTGCACGTGCCAGGCATAAAATTCAGGCTAACATAACCAAGATTTTTACAATTCCATGCCAAGAAAAACACCTCCAGTACTTTTGGTCTTGAATCTTGCGTTTCTTGTTGCTCATTTAACTTCAATTCCATGTCTTCTGAGGCAAAAGCACCTTTAGTGCACCACCAGCGTATTGTTGTTACAATCACCCAATCAGAACTTATTAAAGGGCATTGGAATATTAAATTAATGAATATGTGTACTGGTAGCAGTAAAAATGTCTGAGGTATAGATCTGACCCTTTCGACTATTATTTAGGAAGCTGCACTTTCACAACTGCAAGTGACTGACATACATGCTATTGCCGACAGCTTTCCACATGTATCACAAGAGAATAAAAGCTCAAGATTCCCTAATGGATTATATTAAAATCACAGTCCTTAAATGTAAGAAAGGCAACAATGGCAACACGCAGGCTTAGCACCAATCTCCTCATCTGTTTGCACTGGACATCTATCAAGTCACTGGTCCCTATTTCACTGATTTTGCAATTCTTAATCCCAAGAATCCAAATTCATTTTAACACAGATGACTAGATTTGGATACTTCAGCTCCTGCTGTGCAGCACCCTACTCCTTGAAAAGTCAGGGCAGAATAAAAATGTTGGAAATCTGATTTAAAATTAAACCAAATCTAGGAAGATCAGTTCTGAGTGCAACTCTAGCAAAAATCCTTCACATGTAACACTACACTCTTCCCAGTATTTCTACCGGATATGAATGAGCAGTCAGCAAATAATCTACTTAATAGCCAGATCTTCAGAAAACCCTAATGGGCTGTCACTGCAGTGGACTCCAGCAAATATAACTTCCAGTAACAGCGCAAGTGAACTGAGTGGTTTTTTTCATTTTTAAACTCTACACATGACTTAGCAATTACATTTTCTGACATGCACCCAGACCAGCAAGCTGCAATTCCGTTGGGTTAATACTGTGCAAACCTACAGCAAAGCCTGTGTTGCAAAGCACTCGCTCAGCCAGATCCCTGGGTGTTTGTGAGAGCTGAGAGTCCCTTGGTAGCATCTCAACCCCCCATCTGATCCAGACGAGTCAAGAGGTGATACTGCCCTTCCTGCTGGGAAGAATCCAGCAGCCAGGAGGAGGGTGGGGAGGAGCCGTTAAGTGGAATCTCTCAGGGAGGTAAAACAATGTGAGGATTTAAGTCCAACCAACATTTTACAGATGACAATTAATTCCTACAGAAACAGAGTTGTGGGCCAGAACAGCTCACATTCCAGGATGGGAAAACAGCAACTAAGTCTGGGTCTTCATTCCAACATTTTCTGGACATCTTTAGGGGCTCCAGGGCTTAGTTGCAGGTACTGAAGTTCTGAGGCTGCCCTGGGGTTAGTGCATCCTTTCCCAATTCAGTGCATTTTCCACCTGGATATTGTTCCTGTGACAGATGAAATCCATCCCCTTCTTTTGTTTTTTGTCATCAGACAACAAAGAAATCTTACAAAGGGTCAAAACGTATCATCTCTGTTGCCAGCTAACAATTCCTTATCTCCATTACTCATTTATATTGTTTATGTTTTCCTATTGCCATAGTAACAACACAGACAGCTAAAAGGAGCTTGCATAAAATAAATCAATGGAGTCTGCAGACTTGAAAGCTGCTCAATTAAACAATGGTTCATATCAAGGGAAGAAGGTGAGGGATAAAACCTGCAACACATTAATACTGGACAGCTTTTTATTACTCACATGTAAGTAATTGGCAAACATAGTGTCCAAAAAACCCTGGCTTTAGCATAAAATCTAATAGAGAATATAATACAAGGAGGAGGACTTGAATGAGATGGTTGTAACATATTAATTATGTGTTGGTATTAGGTGCAAACATCAGAAATTTGGCCTCTACCCCAATGATTCTGCTGTCTAAAAAGCACAGCTCTCACTTCTTCCTTAAGCCAGTGCCCTTTGGTTGGAACAGCCTCACCAAATGACATGCAAGATTTGCACAATCAAAACTTCACATGACAGACAACACAAATTCAGAAAATAAATTCCATTAATGGTAAACTGCAAAATGCTTTAGGGAAAGCATGGAGGGGAGCTGTTTTATAAAGGACATCCAGGTACGTTCTGTTCAATGTGGTTTAGAGGTTTTAACCCACTCTCCCTGGTTTTCAGTCCTCCTGAAATAGCAAGTTTTATTACAAATCTCAAAATATATTTACTGTTGGTCTTTTACTTCAATTAAATACATCAGAATGCTGATACCCTAACAAAGACACCCAGAAAGAGAACTTTTAAGATCCACAGATGTTTTAATCTAAACATTGGTGTTTTCTGCCATTTGAGATGCCCTGGTATCTTCCACATGGCCTTCCTTGATGGTCCAGAAGGTATTTTGTAGGTCATGGGTTACGTACACTATGTAGTAGCCCTGTAGCAGCCCAGGAGGATCATCCAAGATACTGTGCGGCACCATGGTGGGCATGCACCAAGGATTTGTGTTAATGCAATAGAGTAAGTCTCCAAGTGCCTTCACATGATCATCTAGCCAAGTGGTTTCACGATCACAGTCTCAGATGCGGAGATCTACATCAAGGCTCGGTTTGTAGGATTTGGGTCCTTCTAACAATCTTTACTGCTGTTATTGCAGAAGGAAAGCCTCAAGTGCCTCTTCAGCTCCACTGTTCAAGTTTATTTGTACTGCCAGTATGTAAAGTCCTTTTCATACACTGGGATGCTCTTGTACTGTATTAACAAAACACAGCGATGGGCAACATCTAAGAGATCAAGCATGTGACACGGAGCGAACGATGGAGATGGACAGATGGGGTGTAACACAAGGGAACTGCACTGCCAGAGGGGAAGGCTGGGCTTCCAACAGACCAGACACACAGCCATAGTTAACTGGGTCTACTGGGTACTATGCTTGTACTGTCAGCTTGTCAGAACAGTAAACAAGCCCAAAGAATATTCCAGTGACAGAGAGACTTGGATTTTAATGTAAAATGTTTCCTTCATTCTGCTCTTTTCCTATTTTTCACAGTATAAGCCCAGGTACAAACAAATTTGCAAAATGAAGGCTGGGAGGGCTGCTCTCTGAGAAAATGCTGGACCAGAAGAACAGGCAAGCAAAGAATGACTGAAGCTAAAGGAAAACTTCGGCACAAGAAGTAGGTATCAACTCACCATAAGTAAATTAAGGCTTGAAATATGGAGCATTAGAAACCCTCAGAAGAGGAAGGAACTGGAACAACCTTCTAATAGGAAAAGGGAAAGGCTGAAAAGCAATTAGCTTTGAGACAGTACAGGATGCATTTATGAAAGACATTTAATGCTGTGGCTGCCCATAATAGCAGAGGACTGGCCTTCATGACCCAGGTCATCCCTCCTACTCCAGTAACTGCATGTCCCCAGAACACACAAAAGGCCAAAACCCTGTTTTGTTCAAAGCTCTCCTGCCTATATGCTTGTTTCGTGCTTTAATTCATTGCTACAGTAGCCAGTGGAATAGTGAACAAATAGTATGGAAAAAATAGTTAGTCCAAGAAAAAGCATTAAACAAAAATAGAATAAGTCAGGATCATAAAATCCCAAATGTGTTATATTTGAAATTCAACTTCTAAAATCTTCCATTCTCAACTCTAAAGCAGAAAAAGTGATGGGGAATCAAATCTTCTGGCTTTACATTTGGCATTAAACAGGTCATAAAAATTATTGACTTTGGCCCTTGATGCATTTAATGCATTAAAAATAACTACAATCATGTCCTGACTGAAAAGTACTCTCAGAAGTCAGCACGTGAATTTAGGGTTTTGAAGAAAGGCAACACTCAGCAGCATGAGAACACATCCCACAGAAGAGGAGAGGATAGCATGTATAACCATGTGATTGCCAGTGCCTCATATGATCCAGGCTTGCATAGTCCTCTGGCCAGGGCTAAAATCCTTTGTTACTACCACTACCTCGACAGCTAGTTAACCCTGGAAACTACAAGAGCAGTGCTTAAATTCTAAAGAAAAAGGGAGGAATGAAAGTGTGCTTGTTTTTCAGCCAGCGGGGAGGAAAAACGATCCCAGAGACACTACACATAGTGTAAAGAAAAGCTGAATTCCCTTCAAGAAATGCAGGCTTGTAAATGCTTCACTCTTTCCTGCTCCATCTAGAGTTCCCAAATACACTGAAGGGGGAATGGCAGAATCAAGCATAGAGACAAAGTTCCAGAAATCACCTCCAGTTCTGGGTGCCTCCCATTTTGAGAACCTTAGGGAACACTCCTACAGCTGATACTCAAAATTCACTATTTAGGTTCCTACCTGGCCAGGTGGTGGGATTCTCAATTTTGCTGCTCCTCACACATGGCAGTACACATGCAGTGAGAGTCTGTTAGATCTGCTGTAGCAAAGAGAAACAAAACAGAAACCTCAAGCTGCTTTTCTACCTGCTGATGTAGAAAAGGCTGCCTTTCCTTACATCTCCTCAACTCAGCTAGCTCTCCTTAACACCACAGTGGTTAAAGACAAAAATTATCTTAAAGAAAGATTCCACAGAAACCAATTTGGCATCAACCTTCAGTATGAGAAGCTTCACTTTCTTCTGTTTACAAGTTCTGTAAATCCCAGTTGAAAGTCAGCTTCTGAATTCAAGTATAGACACCCAAATGACGTGTCAAAACTAAAACAAACACAGAGTCATTGGTGCAGTCAGCACGCTCAGCGAGAATGGCATAATCCAGTATCTACATAAATCTTAAAGTATTTCTACGTTAAAGAGAAAATCATTGATGTTTAAGTCCCTCTTCAAAATCACCTCATCCACCCTGGAGTCAATGTCACAAGAAAGTCTTATATTATTCCCTCTTAATATTTCATTCAACTGCCTAACTGTAGGTTTAAAAACTCTTCCATCAGCACTCCATTTTGAAAATTGTAGTAATTATTTTCAACTGAGATCATATATAATCTGCTTGTTACCTCTTTGTTACAGTGTCCTGCTGTGAACATATCAGCTGCATGAGGTATTGCAGTTCTCCCCATTTCAGGCATTTGCAATTTTATCGGTTTTTTGAAAAAGAAGTTGACTGGGTTTTGGCAGTGAAACAGGAAAGAAATAGACCTTCAAGGGCTCACAGTGTGAAAACATTGTAACTTTTTGTTTCTAAAAGTCTAGTCAGGGATGTGGCCTTTCAAAGTCTTCAAAAGATGTAGTTACAAAACCCCTCTGTGCTCTTCTGGGGTTCTCATGTTCTTTTCCAATAGCTGTTTGGATGGTTCAGTATCTGGACCACAAAGCAGATAAAATACAATCTATTTGGCAAGAATAGCCATCAATGCTATTCCCTTTTCGTAAGTACATTGATATCATCACATTAACCTTATCAAACAGTGTTACCAGATCAAAGGTGTACATTTACTCATAGTACAAAGCTATCTGTGTCTAATTTTACTATGGAACAAAGATGTCAGTATTACTAAGCAGTAGAAACCTTCTTCTCACTTATCAAGCAAGGTTAAAGGAGGATCCCTATGGCATTGCATCACTGAGACCATGACCAATTAAGAAAGGAACATTTCTGTTCCTGATCTTCAGTTTCTGGCTGCAGGTGCTTTGAGGCTAAAGCCTCCAAGAAGCCTAGAAGCAGCATCCATCTCCATACGGCACAGTGACTGCCACAGTGTTTCTGCGCGACACTTTCAAACCCACCGTGCAGCAGCCCTGGACCCCACTCCATTAAAGCCTCAGCACTTTCTTCCCTCTGCTTCTTGAGGGCAGATGGAAGTCCCAGGGATGGACCCACTCACACTCCAACTGCATCAATGTGGATTCTTCCCCTTAGCTCTTTAATCCATTCAACATCTCCCACTTGCTTGCATGAAGTCATGCTTTCATTCTTCTCTGAAAAATTATTGCCTATGAACTCCTGTAACCAGGCAACAGCTTCTCACCTGGCAGAAAAGCAAAGCAGTTTTCCAGCACAGGTATCACTAGCGTTGCTCCTTCTGTCTCCCTGAAGTTTTAAGCAACTCAGCCTCTCCGGTGACTTCACTCTGAGCCTCTCTGTCCTATTTAAGAAGGGACTCTTGCCAGCCTAAAGCAGTCCCAATGGCACATCGCTCCAGGAGGAAAAACAGGTTCTCCAGTTTAAGGCTGAAAACTGATTTAGAGGAGAACGTAAAAATTCTCTCTCTTGCAGCATAAAGAAAAGACGACACTCTACAGGGCTTCACAGCATTCACAACTCTTCTTTTTAGGCCAGGAACACATATCCAGTTAGTGGTCGCTAATAAAATATGGCTTGGACACCATGATGCAGTTCTACAAAGATTATTAGGTTATTGTTTGGCTTTTAACTGACTGTTAGGTTATTTTTAATGAGCAGGAAGGGAGAGCTTGCTACTGAAATTTCCTTGGAAAGACAAGTTGCATTTCACTATTTTATGATTTTGCATGCCTTTATTTCTCAGCTCCATTACTACAAGCCAAGGATCACCCTCAGTCTGCCTCCTCTCCTTCCCAGGGATTTTTGGTACTCCAGGCAGGATGAACTACCACAGTCAAGTTGTGATTCCCCTCCCTTTTCGGTGGAGCCTGCTTCCCCTTCCTGACCCATGGCCACTGACGCCGGCGGACACATCAGAGACCTGTCATCCCTTCCAGCACGGCTGCCCTGCAGCTCTTAATCCCCGTCCCTGACAGCACCTTTGGCAGCAGCCCCTGCGCTGGGTTAGCTGCATCCACAGACCCGTGTAAGCTCGCGCTCTCTACGGCAGCAGCCGTAGCGCACTGCGATTCCTTTATTCTATACAAGACCATGATATTTGTGTCCTCTTTTAAACTCAAAAGTGAGATGTTCCTCCATTAAGTACTCGCAGTTCATGATCAAGACCATGGTTTGCTCTGTGGAAAAGATTATTTTTCACTTAGTCTCAGATAACACTAAAATCCTGAAAGATTTGACTCTGAAGAAGCCTCCCTCTGGTAAACATGACCTTGGATATGGCAGAACAGACTTTTACAGCTTTCTCCACATGCAAAAGGCATCTGCCCTACTGGACATCAAAGAAAGCCACCAAGACGACAGGAATCTTTACTTTGGCAGAAAATGCCATGTAGCATATAAACAACAGGCAGACTAAGACAGAAGCTGGTCTGCTGGGGTTGCATGTGCATCTGTGACTCCCGTATGTGGCTTTGTGCTATCTGGATTTTGATTTAGTTACCTTTCTCATTTGTGTGGATTTATTTAGAAAATCCTATAAAGCAATAAACAACTAAATATCTAAGTGACCTGAAGAAAACTGCACCCAGAATGCCTCATTTACACCACATGCTCAGATTCCTGCTGTCTACTATACAGGATTTGTTGTTAAACCACAGAGATTCTGCAAACTTATGCTCTGATATTTTATTTGTTTGACAGCGCTTGTTTTGCTGACCTCCGGGGCTCCCTGCAAGGCTTGTTTTCCCAGACTGATGGGTGGACTGAGCTGGCTTGAATGAGGAGTGTCACATTTACTGCAGGCTGGGAAAAGATGAGGGTTTTGCTTATTGCTGACATGTGTCAACTTTAAACCTGTAATAAGTGCATTTTTAAAAACAGAATTGTCTCTGGGCTTCTGTGTGGAGCTCACTGCCTTGTGTAGCCTGGACAGAGGAGGTACAGAGTTTTGTATGAGGTCACATAAAACTGGATTATGACAGTGAATCAACAGGGCATTAGGAATAAGCTAATTATAAAAGAAGAATCTACATGTACACACACATCTTGCTAATCGGTGATTATGGAAAGGAAAGGCTTGAGAAAATACATGGCAGCTAAACAGGATTTTTAACACAATACTTCAGAGACAGAAAGACTCTTCCCTCAAGGACAAACAAGCATAAGAGGCAGAGATGGTTGACATGAGCAGCCTTGTCCCACTGTGCTGCAGATATTCCCATGAACATCATGGCTGGGCTCATCTGAAGTTCAGGAGAGATGATAGATCTTAGTCACCTCAAGCTCCAAGAACACCCACATTATGGCAAGACTCCTCCAAATTCTGCATGGTTTCAGATTCAATTCCCACAAGATTCCCTTCGCATTATAAAAGGATAACTCTTGGGGAGAGCTAGGGGTCCATCATAAGCTCGAGAGCCACTGGCACCGTAAATTCCTGACTGGACCATACTGACACATTAAAGGAATGGATTATATCTCTGTACAAACACCCCAGGCAGGGAGCTCCACCCAGATTTCCCTGCAAGCCACACACAGAATCACAGAATGGTTTTGGTTAGAAATGACTTTTAAGATCATCCATGGTGTTTATATGCTGGCTTTGGCTTTTTTTGGCTTTTTCCACAAGGCTACGAAGTTCTCCCCTCAGGCAGGCAATGCCTTGGAAATTAGGTACAATAAACAGAGTAAAATTGCCCTTCTTTTTCACTTTTTAATGAGGAAGCACTACAGATTCTTAAACCACAGTATTAGACCTTAAAAATAATTGTTCCATGCTACAAAAGGAGACTTCTTAGCATGCAAAGTTGCTCCAATAGCATGTTGCTGCACACCACAAAACCTGAAGCACAGGTGGAAAACAACAGAGCTAACATGCTGCAATATAACTAAGCAACAGTAAAATTTAGCACTGGTGAAAGCAGCAAAACTTTCAAATTGACTAAGTAGCTGAAGCTACCTCCCCAAGCTAGAGTTGAAGCATACAGTCACAGGGCTCAAACTGCAACAACAAGAACTGTCCCAAGAGAAGACGCAAACTCCTGGCTCGGTACCATTCACAACCCACTTGAAGAGTATTACAGTTTACAGTGTCAGCCGAGACGCAGGAGTATATGCACTCCAGGGGCCATCTGTTATCCTCTGCACAACAACCCCTATTAACTCATTGTCACTGGGAAATCGTTTTCTTAATAATACACTGAGTTGGCTCTTCTTCCTGCAGAAAAAAAGCTGTTCCATAAAACGTAAGGACATATTTCCAAACCTCAGCGTTCAAAACTTGCTTCCCTGACTATTCCAGATTCTTCATTTTTTAAATATCTTCTTGTGATACAGACTTCTACGAAGAAACAGTTAATTCAATAGTTTTCTTGTGGTCTTAAATAGCCTTGCTGAATAAAAAGATCAAATTAGCATTTTCCAAACTGTTTCTCAAAGTGGAGGAGGAAAATAACATTTCCATCCTATGTCAATGCCTGGGTAGGACTGCCTTCATTTGAATGGCAGAGATTGATTCTTCACGCTCCTCCCCATACGGTTATTTACACATTATATAGTTTTTACAGATTGAAACCCTTGATCCTGCAAGCACTTGTGCACTGAGTAGCACAATTGATCTTAGTAGGTCTCATCCAGAGATACAAGTCTGCAGAAATCAGGGCCACTACGACATTTCTGAATGCCACTGGAGTAAAAAGACTGCAAAACCAAAAAATCATAGTGTCGTCAAAACCTCAAGGTAGAGCAGCACCCTGGCTGTTGACTGAACAATGTATCTCTAAAGGATTATAAGTGATGCAATCATGACATCTCTGTTACTTTATTGCAGCATTTATAACTGGAGGGACACAATGGCAAACTCAGATTTAACATAAGTCAAGTTCCTTAGCATCCCTATAAAAAAAAATCCAAAACCCAAAAAACAACCAAAACAAAGCCAAATAAACAATTTGAGACAAAATAATAATCTGAGCTGACTTTGCAGTATTTGACTTGCTTTCAAAACCATTTTGTGTTTTTAGAAAATACTGTGGGTTCTGTACTCTCTGTGGTATTTCCAGCGGACACAGCTCTTCCTGTGGTATTAGACCTGGCACTGCCACAAGAACTTTGCCCCTGATTGTCTCAGTGAAAACACCATGAAAAAGAACACTTTCCACGACTGGCTGAAAACATCTAAAATATACATACGTACAGGGATGCATTTACATATGTAATCAGAAAGGAAAAATAAAAAAGAGAAAAATCTGGAAAACAGATGAAAATGCAATGAATAATTTTACCAAAAGGAGGGAAAAGACAACAAGGATTTGGGGAAGGATATTTATTTGTTTGTTTTTTGAGAGATGCCAGTCAGGCTCAAAAGCCTTGCTCATTTTTAGCTGGTGGATTTCAGCCAGAGCCTTTCCTTGGCTCCGACTCAACTCTACTCTACTCTATAGCTTTGATTCACTGAAATCTCAGCCTTAGCTGGGGGAAGGGAGAAAGGGCTACTCCTGTAAGGGGGAGGCAGGAATCAGAGGTGCTGGCTCACCCGTCTCCATCCCTCTCCCTCTGGCTGTGGCATGGGGTCTATTGCTCCTGGAAGCCATCCTATTTTCCAGACTGTTACTGGATATAGCCTCACTGGGTCTTTTGATGTGTGAAAGTGGAGTTGAAGGGAACAAACCTGATTATATATAGATTATTACATGGTTTTAAACAAGTGCTGATATTGTCACACTTCTCTGGGTGCAGGCAAGGATGCCCTGCAGCCACGAGACAGATACCTTCCACACACTGGCAGGAGCGAGGAACTCGCATGCATTTCCACACTAGAGGCTGGTGGCTTTTTCTGTCAAGTCCAAAACAGTGCTTGGCAGCACCAAGTCCCCAGCACAGCCCTGGCAAAATGTCCCAACCCTCCCCAGGAGGGGTCAGCTCCATGGATGAGTGGATCTTTTCTTCTACCACGTGTGTTCATATATTCGGCCGCGGCCCTCTCACCACTGGAGCTCCCAGCACAAAACTAGCAGGATAGTGGTGGGCAACCTGCCTTGTAGGAACTTCTTTGAGTCCATCAGTTTATTACACGTTACTCTACTGAGCCAGGAGATGACAGTGACTTTGCAGCACAGTCAGATCTATACTGATGAACTAAAGCCTTCAGCTTGAATCCAACCGTTTAGATATCCAAGTCACACAATTCCCTCTGTGAGCTTACAAAAAGGACATTACAGAGAAAGAAAATTGTGAAGGGAAGCAGGTCAGGCTTAGATGGACATGTACCCTCTGGAGCACATGGCAGGCAGGGAGGCAAGGAGAGACACGCAGCTAATTGCAAATTGCTGCCATTGCCATATTAGTCATGCAACATAAATGGTGTCAAGTAACAAGCTTTATGGGAACAGACTCTGATTTCTCTAACAATGCCAGAAAGTGGCTAAAGGCTGTAAATTAAGCCTTGTCAGCGTTGACAGAAGTGTGCCAAGATCTGTCAGCTGTACCTAGCAGGGTAAAGGGCTGTATTAAGACAGACTAGGCTAGTTCTACAAGGACGGCTGATTGTGGCTTGAGGTGCCCCAGAGAAAAGAGCGCTCGAGGCAAGCAGCTTGGTGGTCGAAGCACACACACTTAGTCTCAGACTGACTCTGCTTGCAGGAGCCCAAAGAGCTCTTTCTCTTGGTCAGAGCAACCAAAATGTAACACTACTCGGCCAAGTATTTTTCTCATTTTGGTACAAACAGAATCCACAGTCTTTAACCACATGGAGATTCTTCTCTGCGATGACACTCTTTGTTAAGGAAACATCTTCCATTATGCCTCAGTGCTGTATAAAAAGGGTAAGGGTACGAGCTTTGGGCATTAGACATGCCTTGTTTCCTTCAACACAAATTTATAGATATTTTTCTGACTGCATAAACAGTTGACCTAGCTCCATTTCACTGTGCTCCGCAAGAATTAGTATCATGAGTCCAAAATGCCAATTTACAGCTTCTCAGTCAAAAAGTCTTGAAGAAGATAGGAGTCAGAAATCCTACTTTCTGGTATTTTCCCTTATCTAAAATGAATCTATTCTTAACGCAGAGCCATGTGGCAATGGCAAAGAAATACAGACCTTTCACACCGAGCAAAGGATTTCAACAGTGTAGGTATTATCCCCGAACCTACAGTAAACTCTTCTGTGCTGCTGTAGGGTTCCTGGTGTGAGACCTTTCCCAGACCCCCGAGCCAGGCTCCTTTCCCTAGTTTAAGCCAACAGTACACAGCCATCCCGCTCTGGCAGATGAAAAAGTTCCAGAAGTGTCTGTGTAAAACACCAGCCAGTAAAAATAGATTCTAACAGGCAAAAAATGCAACATTGAGATTAGAGTTGCAAAATGGTGAGACACCATCACTCCAGAGGGGTAGCTAAGCAACAGCTCCTTTGTTTTGTTTTGAAATCTATATGAGGAATAAAAATACCACTAAGCATAGAGTCAGGCCAGAAAAAAAAAATTCCCTTCTCTGAAGAGGAGCTAGGGCAGTGTCAGCAAGTCTAGTTGCATGCAGCACATGGAAAACTGTCACCTTTGTTTTAAACCTGTCATCTCGAAGCTTCTTTTGACAGTCTTGCAACTGACTGTTCAATGTGTCAGATAATGATGGGATGGCTTTTTTTAGGTTTTTATTGATGGTTTTATTTGAAAGCAATGTATTTAAGGTAGGTGCCCAATACTTTGAATAACATGATAGTAAGTTTGAAAGCCTAGAGTTCGTCTCCTAGCAGAAATAAAACTTCCCTTCAAAGTGATATTGGCTTACATGCACTGAGTGGCTTAATCAAAGGCAGTGGGCTAACTAACCTAATGAGCTCTACATTAAAACCTCTTAAACCAGGAAGTTCCAAACACCTGTTAAAGGAAACACTGTCTTCTCCAAAGCCAAATGCACTCTCAGATCCACGAAAAACCAAAATAAATCAGTCCTCCAGTAAATTCTGCTGGATGAACTCTAAAACTCACATCTAAACTCACATCTGCTGCCACCTAAGTTCTCTTACAGAAGATAAACGCATTCAGCAAAAGATAACACACAAGAGAAAGTGAGTTTAGCCTACTAAACTGAAATTCATGGATCTTAGATGACCAACACAGCTATTAGAAGGTAGCTCCATAATTAAATCATTACTAGGCTGTAATTTTCTTACTCAACAAATATAGGCACAATCTTTATAGGCATTTAAGCACATAAAGACATAAGTGACTCAGTTTCTCAAAGGATCCAAGCAGGATGAGGATTGTCGAAAGTCCTAGTTGGTGTCCACATGGAGTTTGGGAGCACGTCAAAACCTGCCCTTTAATCCCTCAGAGAGTAATGTTTGCTTTCGGGCATTTACTAAAATCCTTTTTTTACCACTGGACCATTTTGAATATCCTGATGGGGTGTAAGGATATCTGAAAACCAAATAAGCTTACTTCTTCTCTCACTTTCTTGACCTTTCACGTGGATAAAACTTTGTCAGCATCACTGGAAGAAAATAACCTGTCCCAACATTTATAAACAGTTCTCTCCCTTTGTTATATGAGGATAAAAATATTATGACACATTCTGTTAACGTTTATAAACACATTTTATCCAAATCACCGAATAAGGTTCCATCAGACTGACACAGAAAATGTTCTTTCATACCAACAGAGCATGCACTGTCATCCCTGTCCTACTGAAAGAGCAGTGTAAGGTCAGAGGTGGGACTCCTCTCTAGGCAGGGACTGCAGAGAATTGCCCAGTTCCTGGTAACTGTGCTGTCCATGGCAAGGCTTCTCGCACATCAGGAGAGATGGAGGTAGGAAACTCTCCAGTGAATGAGTGCTAGGGGCTGGGAAGGAAATCCCTCAGATTTTGAACAGATTTTGGCTGGATCCTAAGTCATTTACATCACATGTATTTCTAAATACTTTACCCTGTCTTTAAGGAAGCAGAACCTATGTTTGAGCACCTTAAGAGGTCTCACCACAATAATTCTTTTCCAGTGAATACAAGCTCTCTGCTCCCACGGCACAACAGACTGTCAAGTTGTTGCTGTTGCTAATGTTGGTTAGAATGGAAGTAGTGGAAGAGGACACAACAAAATGAAATTACAGTTTCTTTGTGATGAGTCCAAAGAAGCAGCCATTGGGGCTATGCCCTTCTCATTCCAACAGATGGAGACAGAGACCTTTGGGTTTAAGCATCATGCCTCAATCTCAAAATCCACAACTTTAGATATTACCCTAGTTCATCCATGGTCATTCCCAAAACCTTTAGACTCTCATGTAACTTTCTACTAGAGGAACAACAATAAGGGAAACAAATCAGTTTGCAGGACTATGTATAGAAATAAAATGGAGTAAACTAAAAAAAAAAATCAAAAAACCAAAACCCAAACACATCCTTTTTCCCTCTCCTGTAGATTACATCCAGTCATAGTCCACAAAGCAGCGTTAGGATGAGAAGCAATAGGTTTGCTTAAATTGTATTTAACCAACCAGTCTCTTGAGTTCTGGGTAACAGTCTGACAGTTGGAGGAACAAACACAGATCAAACATTTTCACTGTTTGTTGCATTTTAAGGGTTCAGAGGCTCTTTGTGCTTCACAAATGCTGACTAAGCAACTGAAGCCAGCAAAGACTCTGAAGTAATCTGTACTTCAGAAGAGCATGTCACATCCTCAGAATATGCTGGATACCCAAAAATAACCTTGGGAAGCTGTGTCTTTGCATCTTAGCAAACCATGGAAATGTTGTAGTAGGTGTTGTTGACATTGGCTTCTTAGAGCCTCCAAGGAGATTGTCTTGATCAGCAATGCAGAATTCAGAAGAAACTGTTTGTCTGGGCCATGTAAGGCTACTGAAATCAAGGTACTTTTCAAAACATATTTATCTGATATTTGTTTAATATAGCCCTCTCTCCTTTTTCTGGAAAGACATAGTGAGTGGCCTACCATTTGAACCATGACATTTCCTCATCCCACCTCCATTCCAACGTCATCAATCCACGTGTTTTCTGAGGAGTTGCAATTCACCGGTATTGCAACACATGCTTTTCCCCTCAATGTGCTCATTATACTTCCAGCTCATTACATTCACTGTAGTGGTTGGCGCTCTTTCCTCCCTCCAAGCTCAAGTGTTTTACCTTCAGGAAATGTCCCAGCCCCTCTGGCCAACAGTTTCTAGGCTGACAATTTGAGTCTCCTATCGAGTACTGCACACCCTATGTATTTCTGACCTATACAACAACCTGTACCATAAAGAAGTGAACAATAGAGACAGTTCTCCTTTGATAAATGTATTACTTTACCTTCTGCACATTTGCTGGATTTCATCTGAGAATGGCAGTGTTGGTTAAAACAAACACACACACACTTGTTTTGACTATTTAAGGCAGAAGAACCCTGCTTAAAAACTGTTTGCCTTGAAAATAAAAGCAAATCTTACAGGCATTTACCTTATCAGTTCTACAAACAACTTGCAAAACTAGACAATAAATTCAGTGCCTATTTATGTCCTGTCTTTCTTATCTCTTCAACAGCTCCAAGCTCTGCACTTCCCTTACTGCTAAAACACTTTGATACCGGGTCACCATCTTGACTGTTCCAGCTTTATTTTGTCCAGCTTCCTCACCTCCAGACTCTTCTCCACTCTGCCCTAAAGTGAGCTGCTAAAATCTCCTCTGAATTTCTCCAGTGGTTCCTGTTACTAATGCAAACTCAAAAAGCTTCTTCCTCACTTACAGTCCTCTGTATGTTTTTCACACTGCCTCCAACTCTGCACCCTGTCAGCTCTTCCCATAGACTTGTCCCTGCTATTATTTCCTCAGCTTTCGGTCTTTCTCGCACACTCAAAGCAACTTCTCACTTCTCTTCAGCTGCCTTTGCCTCCAAGCCTCATAAGGCAGGTCAGTTCATGCATGACATTTTTTTGCTTTTTGCTCCTTACTCATTAACCTTCAATACTCCAATTCTCCCCTGAAGTATTTCTTCCTGGATTGATTTTGCCTGTCCCTGCCTTAACTTCTAACCTCTTCAACACAGAATCCTATCTCGCTGTTTGCTTCCTGAGCATAATTTCAGCATTTCTTCACCAGGAAGAAAAAGTTTGAATGAATAACCCCAAAAACAACTCCAAATGCTATAGAAGTTTTCTGAAGATATGTTTTGAATGCAATGGGAGCTCAAGCCTGACATTAGAACAGAGAGGCAGCTCAAAAGAAAAAACCAGAAACTACCCTCTAAAGGCAATCACTAATGTAGTTATACAGTTACAAGAAGACATTGTGTGGGCAGAAGATTTTATTTCATTGTAAGCAAATCAAAGATGTGCATCTTTTATATTTATTAGTCAGCATAACTGCACTGTGGGGTTTTTTTGCTCAGGTGGAAATGGCAGGGCTCTAGCTAGGGCCATGAGACAGGTCCACCTCCTGAACAAACGTGTATTGCCACTCTTGAAGCCAATCACGTTACCAGGAAAAGACAGAATACACTTGAACAGCCACAGTGTAAAAGTAGTTCCTTATTTTCAATTTCTAACACTGAAGTGGTGTTTCATTTGGCAAATGTTGTCTGATTTGATGATCCTTTTTAAGGACAGACCACAGAAAGCCCAAACAAAGGAAGCTCACTCTATCATTTTTCTTCAGCAACTCTCTAGGTGTCAACCAGACTACGATTTCACTTGAGAGTCTTACTTCTGAAAGCACAAATGAAAACTGAAGCTGCAGAGGTTAACAAAAGGCAAGCTCTGCACTTTACTAGGGACAGCTTCAGCTGGTCTAAGCCTGTGTTTGTACTAGCGCAGTCAATGGAGCAATGACAGTTCACCAAGGCTGAGGCTTTGCCTTCAAAGACGAATACTGGCTTTTCTTTTTTTGCACTTTATTTCTTTTCATAAGCGTTGACTGGGCAAATCACCCAAAACATAGTTATCCCTTTTTAAAACTAATGTAAACTGCTGAAGGGAGAGGTCCAACAAGAAAAAAAATCAAAGCTGAGACTAAAACCATAGGACCAATCCTCTGCCAATCAGAACCAGCAAAGATTATGCACTGCAACACTGTAAGCGTGCAAGATAATAAGCATGAGGCAGCACGCTGAAGTAGCTCTAAAAGAATGAATCATCATCAGTTCCATGCAATCATTCATGTACTGAGACTACAGCAATATTAAGCTTTCATAAATCCTTTGAAAATTTCCGGAAAGCAACTCAGGCAATATTTAATAGGGTTACAAGGTGTAGAATCAGTAATCAGACCCAGCACTTCGTATTTCACTGAAGTGAAGGATAAATAGATACATAATTGTACAAGATAGGAACACAGATGTTAAAGTTTGCCTTTTTTTTTCCCCTCAAGTTGTAAAATATCATGTTGTTTCTGCACAGGAGAGAAGAGATAGAAAAAGCATTACGCATGCCTGGAGGTTGAACGCTTTACGTTGAGGCCAGAAAAATGAAAAAGGATTCTCTATCCCTCCACTTGCTCACTCAATAGGCTGTTAGCCCTTGGCTTCTTGACAAAGCAGCAGCAAAATGTAGACATAATCTGTCACCCTATGCCGAAATAGAGCCCACCTCCCATGCAGACCATAATGTGCACAACCTCTAAGGCCACAGATGCCAAAGGCACTAGAGGTGGGCCAGGGCAGCCAGGGACCAGGGCAACACCAGACTGCTCGGCCCTGAGCCCAGCTGGAAACTTTTGGCTTCTAAATGAATCACAGTCACACCAACACGTTCCACAGACATCAAAGGCCTACGGGAAAGCTGGGGAGGGGCTCTCTGTCAGGGAGTGCAGTGACAGGACAAGGTGAAATGATTTTAAGCTGAAAGATGGGAAATTTAGATGAGATATTAGGAAGAAATTCTTCACTGTGAGGGTGGTGAGGCACTGGAACAGGTCCAGAGAAGTCATGGATGCCCCATCCCTGGAGATGTTCAAGACCAGGTTTATGAAGCTTTGCGCAACCTGATCTAGTGGAAGGTGTCCCTGCCCATGGCAGGAGAGTTGAAACTAGATACCTTTAAGGTCCCTTCCAATCCAAACCATTCTATGATTCTATTATCGTTCTGTAACACGTGCCATGCCAATAGCTAAACAAGCATGAAGTATAGCACATCTCATTTCATTGCAGTAAGAAAAGTGAGTTTAAAAAAAGTAAGGAAAAGAGTAGTCAGGGAGCTAAGGAAGCCAGGATTCAAGCTGTTGGTCTACCACAGAGTTCCCGTGTGACCCTGGTCAAGATTATTCCCCACACGCCTGAGCAACAGCTTTGTGGGTGGCACAGAAGAGAATTACGTTGAAGACTGGGAGGTATTTGGATACAGGAACACTCAAGAGCTCTAGGACTGGCATATTTATACACACAAACTACTTGGAGACAATAACTCAGAAATCAGTAAGTTAACAAAAATAATAAAGGCATTAATCTTGACAACAAATGTTAAAAGCAAGCATAAACAAGTATCAGGGGACACAAGAACTGTGATGATGACCCCCAGCCAAGTACATGGCCCTAGAAGTTAAGAGAATGCATTTTCTTTAAAAGTAACTATGTTTTTTTGTGAAAGATTACAGCTGCCTATAAAATCCATGAGAAGAAACATGCCTGTGTGTTGTGTCCTGCCTGACCTGTAACAACTGGAAGCGGCTGCAGAACTGCAGTGTAAATCCTGGTCCCTTCTGCAGATGCAGGCAGCTTTGTGCAGCCTGTCAAACGGGGCCGTAAAACTACAGAGCACAAGTTTGACTTGCTTCTTAATGGAAATACGAGCTGGCTTGTGTAACCTCTGCCCAGCATTTAACAAGCAATCATCATTAACTGGAGAGAGCACAACTCTCATCCAAGAGCTCACTCATTTTTCTTGGGACATTTCAGCTGAAAGAGCAAGACATATATTTTACAAATACATACCAAGGGTTTTAACTTTCCACAGCTTTTCTTTTAAACGACCAAGATATTTCTTTGACAATTACTTTTTAAATGCGAGAGATATTTTGAGTTTAATATACTGTAACTTGCTGTAGTGCAAACAAAAAGTTGTCTAAAATCAAGTTCTAACTGGAAAAGGGAACATTTATTCGTTGAAGTGCATTTCCTTTCACTCCTCCTATCAGGCTGAAAATGCAGTTTTAAAAGAAAAATCACAACAGAGAAAAATACTGCCTAACTTCTGTACCTTGCAAAATAGTTAAAAGTTTTTCTGTTAAAATGTATACTGTGGTGCTAAAGGAAAGGATATTTTCCTTGATACCTTAATCTTTGCTCTTAAGCCAAAGGAACACGATGTTAAATTCTGTGCAAATACAGCACAAATCACAGTCCTTTGTGTGTGTTCTTGAACTGTTTCAAGAAGCCCTAGAGATATCACACATTATCCCATGATTCAAAGCTTTAACCTTGAGGGAAAATACACAAAACAGCTTCGGATTTTTTCCAACTCAATACAGGATTGTAAATACTGCAACAGCTATTGGATAAACACAATAGAAGGGCCTTTAAAATTAATACATCTCATTTGCCATGCTTATAGTAAATGCCTCAGTAAAGACCATTTTAAAAATGCAAAACATGATTTACTACTCCAATATTTTTACTGTATCTACTCCTCTGTGTTGTCCAATTTCACTTGCTTTTAGGGGAACTCAGGCAGATCTCCATTTTGATGAATGGAGCACCTCTCTTGTTTATTAACAAAGGTGACTGATAATTTCTAAAACTAAGTGAACTTTGTTTTGATTGTCTTCACCTGATAAAAAGAATAAAAAGAGACTGTTAGAATATTTTAAGTCATGGTGCCTCACGTCTCATAAACAAGAGAGACCTAAAAAATTAAGAAGGTAAAGTATCTTCCCCTCTTATTATACTGCTTTCCAATTCACTCTTATTGGTTAGAAAATATATCTGATTCTTTGGGAATCTAGAAGAACTTAAACTTGTCAGTAATCATTTCATCATAGAACAGTTTGGGTTGGAAGGGACCTTAAAGGTCATCCAATTCCAACTCCCCTGCAATGGGCAAGGACATCTACCGCAAGAACCATTCATTCATCATTCTTTCTGGACAGAAACAACAAAATAACAAATTCCCTTTTTCTACCTTATTTTAGCAAACTAGCTTTCAAAAGAATTATAGAAGCTCTGGTAAAGAAACAACCATCATGCGTTTGAAAAAAAAACCCAAAACACTAGTAGTCATTGCCATGTCTATGGGGCTGTGAAACCTATGGGACTATTAACAAGGAAAGACACCTTTGTAGAATATTTTTAGATAACTGTTATTCCTGCAAATGTTGCAAATCAACCTAATGTTTTTAACTCTTTTTTTGGTGTGAGATATGGGAGACAAAACATGGTAGCATGACAACAGCTTTTAGAAACATTATTTCTGCATCATGTTTTCACTACACTAAATAAACACATAGGCTCCACATGAAGAGCAGCAGGTGATCTCAAGAAAAAGGCGAGGCTTTTGAACCAGCCCAAAGCCCCTCATGGCCAGTGTATCAGAGCCACAGGCCACCCACTCAGCCACCACCAGGCTGGGACAGCAGCAAACACATTTGTTTTGGAGCAAGTCTTCACCAGATAAGAGATTCTGCTGTATGAGATACAGACCCTCCACTAGCAAGGAAGGATTGGCTGCCCACAGACTTTTTCCTCCTGCAATATCAGTCTCCCACACTAGCTACATTCCAGGAAAAAAAAGACACTGCCAAACCCATGTATCTACATGCTGGTGAGTTCAGGGAGAGGGGGGCAATGACATTTAACTCAGGAGTGAAATCTGGTGTAACAACTTCAGCTCAACAGGACTGGGGAAGAAGCCTGCACAAATACATTATATTTCAGAGCAAGCCAGACATTGCAGAACCACTACCATATTCATTTCCTCCTGGAAGTATTAATAATTTACCATCTTTTTCAAATAGCAGCACTGGAGCTGCATCACTGCATTCCAAGCAAATTCTAGGTATTCCTACAGTCACTCTGTGACTCTGTGTTTCAGGCCCACTGGCCTTCTGTAAATCCCTGAAGCTAGCTAGATGGAATGAAACCCAAGATTTTATTAAGCTACAAAAGAAAATAAATTATGTCAAAGCTTATGTGAATATTTAGAAATTTTTCCAAACACAGGGATAAATGTGCAGCTCTCATGATGAGACACAGGAAAAGGCATTTCCATTAAAGGGCCACTTTTGCCCAGAAAGTGATGGGAAAAAAAATAAAGGGGGTAACTTAATGTCAGGGCTTTAAAAATTCCCTTGCCTGTCCACCAGGGACAGGGCAGAGCTTTCCTGGGAAGCGCCATCACCTTTTGCACAAATTGAACTCTCTCTCTCTCAGACCCAAGCTATCTCCTTCTGGATTGAACAACTCTCAGTCTTCAGCCACAAATGGTAACCAGGTGAAGTGCTGGTTTCCATGCCTCCAAACGAGAAGCCTCACTACCTCTGCCGCTCTGAGCAGTGCATGCAGAGGGCTTCATACTGATGGTCTTTGGTTGGCATTGGTGCATGCTACCAGAATCATCCTCACCATGGCCCTACTGTTACCTGGACAGACTCTTTGCTACAGCAGAGGCACCTTCCCAGAGCTCAGCAGGAAGGGCGAGAGGCACAACAGACCTGTCATTGCGAGGGAGCAGAGGTAGCAACAGGAGCTGGACAAGACTCCTCTCTGTCCAGCTTCAGCCCAAGAAACAGGAAGAAAATGAGGGCAGGGGAGGGAGCAGAGCTTAAAGCATTTTATGGTCTAGGAGTGATTTTATAAAAAGGTACTGCTAGAAGGTACAGTCATCAACTTAGCAGTTATCTAAACAACCTTCTCACATGAATTAACTACCATAAAAAGCCAGTAAAGGCTCCTTCTTCTCTTCACCCTGGGAGGTACTAATACACTCCTTGTGATTTAAAGCCATGAGACACAGTATGTGGCTCTACAGTCCCCTTGTTTCTTCTCCGCTGCCTTTACAAGGAATCTTGACCTCACTGAAGAAAAAGGGAATGCTCCCGCTAGGCTTTAACAGGGACAGAATTGGGCTCTTATACCCTGCTGTGTGAAGAGTCGCAGTCCTGCAAATAGCAAGAGAAAAAGCATGCACCTCAGTGCTCCCCTCACTGCCAAAATCCTGTGGAGAAGAGGTGGTGTTTGCAAGGTTGGGAACATTTGTATAAAGTTTTTCTAGTGCAGACAATGATTAAGCGTCTCAGCTGTGGAGGAGAGATTACTCCAAACAAATTCTTTCCTGTTGCAAGATATTTATTTTTTCTCTTAGCAGACATCAGAACTATCTCATTTACAAATGCATGTACAAGTCTCCAGAGGGAAGCTTGAACTTATCCTTAAATTACTGAAAGTTTATTATTATTTTCTCATGGAAAAAGTCACAGATGTCTCATAATCCCTTGTGTTCCCATCTTCTAAGCTGAATGCATCTTGACCCAGAGAAAAGCTTGGGAGCCCACTAAAACAGGAGGTAAAAGACAATGTTGAATCAATTTACAAGATGTTCTTTCCTCCCAGACTTTAATTTTATGACTCACAATTGGGTGCTGAAAGCCCCCTGAGATCATCAAGAAATCCATACATTCACTCAATGAACTTCCTAGAGAAAGAATTGGCTGGTTTTGTTTTTCTGAAGTGATGTGAAATATTTTGTGTCAACAGAGCTACCCTGCCTGATACCTTGGTACGGCTGCCCAGTCTGGGATAGTAACCCTCACAGCGTCTTCATATTTTGGAATCAAAATATCTCTGCATTTTTAGGGGATGGAAAGTGAAAGGGTAGAGGTTGGAAGTTTAGCGGTGTGACAAAAAAAAAGTTAATCACGATTTTAGTCTGTTCTGTAAAGTGTCTTGTATGTTTTCTTAAGGTGATACCCAAAGCCTGTTGAAACCAATGGGAATCCCTCCAGGCCTGGGCTGCAGCATTTACAGTACTGTATGCATTTTTATCACTAACTGCAATTATACTCTTGTAAAACCTGTGGCTGTGAAATGCTCTGATTTAAAAGATGGATAGATGAGGTGCTCACGTATATGGTTCAGTAGTGGACAGGTATGGTTGGAGGTGATGATCTCAAAGGTATTTTCCAACCAAACGATTCTATGATAACATATACCCACAATACATCTGCTATAAGAGTCTCCAACTCTGCTTTCCTGACTTCTACATGGTTGTGTTCAATCCCTTTAGAAAGCAAAGAAAATTCTTACTAAAAATGATATGAGAGAGAAATAATAAACAATGAGTGACTGGATTACAGTTAATCACTACATTTGGTCACGCCAACCATATCCTATATCTAGATGGCAAGTGATTTTGCTCACCTTGCTTTAAAACAGTTCATTAGTCCCATCAACTGCACTGGCGGCTCAGAGCTATTGCATTGCTCTGCAATGTAAAGGCCACAGCTAAGCATCACCTTGCAGAGATGTCTCCTGCTTACATGCTTGTGAGGTAGCTGGTAGCAGGTATCACAAAACACTTCAAAGACCAAAGCCTTACAGAAAACATGCAAAGACACCCAAGAATATGGGTTGTTGCACTTCTGCATTCAAAGAATGCCCTTCTCTTGGGGCAATGCACTGATCGGGATATAAGCAAGAACTTCACACTACGAAAGATTACTTCGGTCTGTATATTGATTTTTAAGAAAATGTACGATTGAATTGTTTTGGAAATATATGGTGGAGTTTTTTGGATCTTAGCTGTTACAGCATGTAGAAGAGCTGAACACTGGGCTACCACTGACCAGATTCCAGTGCAGTTCTACAAAGGCAAACATTACTGCAGTTCTTTTCAGGGTTGCTGTGGTTAAGGGAGAAGCCCATTTAGAGGTTCAGATTTAGCATCTGAGATTATTCGTATAGTGTGGGTGAGATCTTATCTTAGTGATACTGCATCTGGTGGAAAATATGTAAATATATCCAGTTACATGCACATAGAAAAGCATTTCACAACTACATTAAATATTTAGACAGTTGATCCCTCATAGAACAAATATAAGTGATACAAGCTCTTAAAACTGCATGAAACAAGACTCTGCTTTTTTGCCAAATTAGCTGGTAAACTAACTCGACAAGCCTTATCTTGCTCTTATCAGCCCACCTGTCTTTGCCCCTTTAATGTCAGACTTAAAAGAGGAAATGAGTACTCAACTGATAGTGCTTCTTCAAAGGAAATATTTGCTTCAGCTACCTTGTGCTTTTAATGAGATCATTCAGTCACAGCTTGGCATAGGTAGCATGTACCACGTCAAAGCTTTCACCTTTCCAAAGCACAAAACCAAATTCAATAGAGCCAGAAGAAGTGAAATTTTTCCCAGTTGGCATAAAATCACGGAGATGTTCACCTTCCTTTCCTGGTCAGAACAGAGACAGAATTAACAGGAGAAAGTTATTCCTTTAATTACAGTTCCTGTGCCATCTTGTAGGGCCAGTTTACAAATTGCTCTCTGCAATTCAGATTCAGCTAAGGGAGGAAGTGCCTAACCAGCTCCTATTTGCTCACTTTAAAATGAGGTAGGAGCTGCTGCAGTAGCCTCAGCACCTGAATGATCCCTAACTTACTGTTATGTCACGCTAGTGAAAACTTACTAATGCTGCATTTCTGAGGCGAGGTGGCCTCTTTTGCTAACGGAAGGATAAAAGGTGCTAAAATATATTTTTATTGGCTCTTTGTTTTCCAGACCCCAGATCAAACATTTTACCTCACATGGCTCTGACTCAGCACACAGCATATGCATTTTTGACAAGTCAGCCTCTATCGTGCACAAAGACAAAAGCCCTGAGAACATTTAGTGACTTAAAAGTACAGCTCCCTCCACCACCTCAAGCCCTCTCACGATGCACACTGTAAACAAGTGACCTGCACTTGAAATGGAAAGTCACCCATGTTCAAAATACATTTCATCTATGTTTTGTCTTTCACTAAACACCAGAATGGTTTTATAAGGCAAATGGCAAAAATCACCGGAAGCCTTTCAGCATGACCAAAGCACATCCCTGCCTTTACACTTCATCTTCAAGGGACAAAAGCTGCATCAGCAGCTGAAAGGGGACCCTACCTAGTAATAAACATTTTCACCTTTTTTCTTCTTCCTCCTCCTCAACTCTAACCAACTTGTAATCTCAAAGTAGTGGAAATGTTTGGGAAATCACAGATATTGTCTCTTATAACAGAATAAAAAAAAATAATGCGTGAATCCCAGCTCTGCAGGGCATCCTGCCTTCCACTGCTGTAGCACAACAGTGGATACTTTCTCATTTAAATAAACTAACTACACTTGAGCTTCTCAGTAAGGCTTGTGTCTTGTTTGCCCCTCTGAGACAGCCAAAACCATTCACATGCTGGATGGCATCTTTATGGTTTCACTGCTCATCCAAAACAGAAGAGTGGAAGAGGAGTAGGAGAAAGAGAAAAATCAACATCCATGAAGCGCAATTTCTCTTTAGCTTTGATCAATATAGATGTCACAGTGCTAGTACCTGGAAAGACAGCAAACAGGACAAAACCAATCAAAAACTACAAACAGCAGAAGAAATGAAGAAAGCACGTTACTGCAACAGGACACTGGGCACCTCTACTGAGGGCAGCTGGAGGAGCAGTTACACCACATCTGCTAAAAGGCATCCAGTCATGTGCAGAATAAGGCACTTAAGAAGTGATTCGTCAAACTCAAAATAGATTTGACCTTAGGACTCACTTGTTCTGGACATTCAGAAGAGTCACCTGCCTTGTGAATACCTCTTGGACTCTATTCTGGTATAAGGCTTACTTAGTAAGTGGAAGAACACTTTGTCTCCGTCATACTAAAATGCAGCTTAGAAAATCAGACATAAAGACCCCTTTAAAGACAGGGGCACCATTAAACTCCCTCAGCTCCTGGCCACAGAAACGAGGTTACCCCTGTAAATACCTGGGCAGTGCCTTAGGGCAAAGGCTCTGTGCTCTGCCTGCAGGTTCCAGGCTTGGACTAGTTGTTCAGGTCGTGTGGGAACACCAAGTTCCCATTCTGCAGCAAGCAAGCACCCGTGCCTGTTGGATGGTTCTCCCTGTGCAGAGACACTGAGCAGAAATACTAACGTCAGGAGAGATTATTTCAATCATAGTCGTCTTCAGAAAGAAGAAAAGCTGCAACACCATTAGGCACTGCCAAGTGCTTGTACTGGTGCCATAAGAAAGTTCTGTGAAGCACCACAATGAAACATGTGGGCTATTGAGGAGAATTTATTTGGGTTCTTCCAGTATAGTAAATATTGGTCAAAGGCTTTCTGTATCAGCATCTGCTCCCAGGTAGTTCTTTCTGTCATGCTTTGAAAACATCACAAATTATCAAAGCAAAAGCCACAACACTATTATTTTTTTTCCCCAAATGTCTCAATCTGTGTTAATTTTGAAGCTATGATCCAGCTGTCCTTTCTCCTTTCCCAAATACAGAAATAAAAGTAGTGACTAATTAAAATATATACACACACATACACATACATGTACTTAAACCCCACTGAAAGCTTCCCTCATATTGCTGAGGGATTCTTTTTCTTATTTTTTTATCCAGGTGTTCTATTTTGGAAAACATGGGAATGGATTTGCTTTTTAAGAAAAATAAACTTCTCTAGCTTTTGTATATAGTTTCTGTGGAAAACACACATGCAGCTTGTAGAGCCACCCCCAGCCTCAAGTCCTCTGGAGCAACACTGAACAATGTTGTTGTTCTGCTGATTGAATGGTTTCATTCATCTGAATAGGCTATGGCTGAAGCAATATTTAAGAGGGAAGTACTGAAGGAGCTTTCAAAGACAAAATGAGTGTACAGGTAGAAAAGCAAACAAGACTCCTTTAGACACAGAGCTGGAGAAGGAAACTGGAGGGTGTACCGTGCCAAGCAAGCTTCCAGCAGCCACTGCAGACCTGGGGGATTTATGAGAAGCTTCATTTATTTCACTGCCACAAGTGCTGGGAAGAAATGTAATCTGAGTTCCTCTTTCCTCACAGGAACAATATTCCCAGCAACTGATGTGTAAGAAGGGGTGATAAACTACTCGCATACAAATAAGTAAAAGTTGCCTGAAAGAACAGTTAGGTCTAAAAAATCTATATCATGACCAAACTGCTGAATGATGACAGAACTGCTAACAAAAATAAGAGGTTTCTCAGTTAAAAAAAACCAGCCACAATTTCAGGGGACTAGAGTATAATAATTATGGTAAACATTTTTTTTAAAAATCTATGGGCAATCCGGGAAATTTAGACCACTGAGCCCTGCAGCTATGCCCAAGCAAAGAGGATGAAACGGCAAAACAAAAAATAGCATCAGGCCTGGAAAAAGATGGCATAAAAAATTAAGAAAATATTCTGCAAAAGATCTGTGTCCCTATTCCATTCCAGTTTTTTGAACAGGTCAGTAAATTAGTGCATAAAAACCTAACAGAACAAGCTCTGGATACTGTAGTTTAGACTTCCAAACTGACAAGATCTCAAACAAAAAAAAAAATAGCACTAGGAAGTAACCGTGGTTTAACTGAAAGTACTACCATAGATCAAAAGGGAAAGAGAAGACCAAGAGAAAGGAGCATAAAAACCACAGTTTTCTTTATCTAAACAAGAACATGTTACATATAATTTTTTGCCAGTGTTGGTTTTAAATATTCCATTTACCAGTGGCGCTATCAACGCCATCCTGGCCCTAATGAAGCAGCAGCCCCTAGAGCAGTTCCTCTCTCTTCTGCTCACATACAACCACGCTGGCACGAAAGATGGATGCAGCATATCCATCCCCATGTAGGTCAAGACGTGTTCAGCAGCCTGTGAAAGCTGCATTAGCACTAAACTCCTAAATCTCCTTCCATTTGTTTAATGGCATGCAATGGAAAAATAAGGAAACCAGCAGTCACAGAGATTCTCATTAAATACAATATAACTTCACCTGTAGGAATTAGGCTCAGCCATGTGGCTATGTTGCCATCAGTGGAAACAGGATTTCAAACTCCTCTTGTACCACCAATGTTTATTTTATCCTTAAAGCTGAACCAAAACTAAGTCTTATTTCCCATCTTAAGAGTGTAAAAAGCAAAGGCAAATTGCTTTGGAGCTTATTTTAGCATGTATTTTTATAATTGTATGAAATTAAAGGTAATAACGTGTAGACAATCCCTAAGATCCCAAACAAAAATCAAAAGCAAACAAAATAAGGTACAGAAAACATTTTGCACTTCTTTATACATCTAGGCTTAGATTTCTGATCAGTTTAGTAGCAATCACAGCATTGATAACTTCCAAAGCCAGCTCTAATAAACACTCGCTTGTGTAACTACTGGCGGATCTCGGTCCTCTATACTGTAAGGAACTGAAGTAGAACTCCTTAAGGCAAACAAAAGTACTTCATTCTGAGGCTGATGCCAAAGAAATTCCAGAATATATGTCCATAAAAGAAGAGTTAAGATCTCCTAGGGCAGCCAACCAATACAACTGCTATTGCTTACTTATTATTCATTCCTTGTACTGCAATAGAGCCCAAGGACTCCAATCAGATGCCAGAGCTCATTCTGCTAGATGCTGTACAAACACGTAAGAGTCTTTAGCCTGAGGAGTTCACAATCTGATCGTTAGTTAGTAAAATCACTCAGCCAGAGACACCGCTGTATAATCTTCCTTGACCATAAACTCACCTTTTATCTCACTACTAGCGCTACCCATGTAACAACTAAAATAAATGACTTCTGGATTGCAATTTGGAAAAAACATCAAGAGAAAATTAAAGCATCGCCAAGTCACCCCAAACCATAAATGCATACCTGTAAATACAAAAGTGACACCTCAAAAAGCTCTCTGTTCTACTAGTCCTTGCAAAATCCTATTCTCTGGCTGTCCTTGGGCTAGACATTTTCTTGAAGTGCAAATAAATTAGCACAATCACCACGATAAAGAGCAGGAGGCAGTAGGCTTTGCTCAGGCCTCTGATTCTTGGTGACATTATTAAAGAATGATATATCACATGCTATAATTCTTCTTAAGACTCTGTTCACATTGAATCATGCAGTGATCACATTTTTTGCAATACTGCTGCATTTCTAGCAAGATTCATGAGCACACTAAATTCAAGTTGATCTACCCACCCGTTAGACCCACACACTACTGGGTAAGCACATTTATTTGAACTTTTCTCACCAGATAACTCATCTCTTTAGCTTAAAACCAATTTTTCATCCCTCAAACAGAACCCTTTTTATCTCTACACTGAAGAACTTATTCCGCTGATTTTCCATGCAAGCAGATTTAGAACTAAAAAAAAAGAAAAAGTAACCACATTTCCTGAAGTTTTGATCTGTTTTGAAAGGAATCTCCATAGCTGCCAGTCCATGAAGAGGAATAAAAGGATACCCATGGCAAATATTCAAAAAAAGGGTACGCGCTCAGCAGTATTCAAAGGAGACAGAACTTGAGGTCTCCCCTAGACCACGACAGAGACAGAAATGTTCAAGATTTTTCCTTTCAGCAACTGCCAAGTCCCTAGGCTGTTATTTTATACATGGGGTATATGGCACATTCAATACACTCCAGTTTTCTCCCTCCTCTCTATCTACTTTCCTTAGCATTTCTGTTCATTTTATGGTCTCCATTTTCTCCAGCTTCGCTTTTCTGTTTTCATTTTCCTTTCCTACAAATTCTTTCCCATCTTTAAGAATATTGTGTCTACTTGGGTTTCTTTCCTTTTTGTCACCAGAGATCTCTCTTCACTGTCCCTGCCCACACTGTCAAGTTCTCTCCATTTATACCCACATCTTCACCTGCTTGACACAGCACTGGAGCCCTGGGAGATCCAAGCATCTTCCATAGGGAAGAGTTAACCGTGTTTTGGTGGCTGATTTTCTTACTGGGCTTGAGAATGTCACTCTCCAGACATGAGCTGACTATGCCTGAACTGCCAGCTTCTCATTTCCATAGCAGACCAGTTTCCCTTTGCACTCAGCCTCCTGCAAAGCTGAAATCTGCATCTTTTAGGGTTGTATAGACTGCAAAACCTCAAATATTTTCTGTGGGATAGAGCCCTAATGAAGGGCTCTGCTCACCTGAAATGTGATGCCACGGGTTTCCACAACCCAGCATGTAGGCAGACTGCACTTGATAGATGTCTGTTTATCATAACTGCAAAAATCAGTTCTGCTTTTCCAAGCTCTTTCTCCCTCAAGATTAGAAAGGTAAAGGTCAAATTTTAAAAGAGACAGGCCTCTAGAACTGGTTTGTTTTGTTTTTTTTCCAAGTGCTAGCAACTAAAATCTCTGTGTGAAAATATCCCATTTTTCCATAAAATTAGGCTGCACTCAATCAATATTCTTCTTTAAAGAGATGACAATGGCTTAAGAACTTTAGTTACATTGATATATAGAGGGTAAAAAAAAATAACCCTCTGCTACTGAGAAAGGAAGCTCCAGAATACAGAACTGCAAATTCCAACATGGGAATGCATTCAGATCATATTCCAACCAAAATTCTTACACTAATTAGAGACTGATATTTACAAGTCTTCAGATCCTCTCTGCCTCAGGGCTAGGTTACAGAACTACTAGTTGTATCACTCTCACTCTTTGGACAAAGCTTCCTTTCCTGCGCCAATCAGTACAATCTACTGCACTCCAGCCATTACTACAACCTTCAAAGACACGGTCATACTCTCTTGTAGGGAGACACAACATCCTTTTTCATCTCAGCAGAGGCAACACTTCTGAGTGGTACAGAGGCATCTATGCTGTGCCTTTTGCAAAGCGTGCTTCTTAACATTTAAAGTACGCTCATAGATTTCCTCAATTCTCTACTTATTCCAAAAACTCAATGGGTAAAAATGCTACTGTTAGGTAATAACCAAATTTTCAGTTTCTTAACAGTGTATTTGTGCAGTTAAAATGCCATCCTAATCTACTACTGCTTTGTTCCACTGTATCTCTCCTGCCTCTCCAGGCAAGGAATACACAACCAGTAACTTCATCCTCCTGACTACGCCCTGGGCTCTGGCGAAGAGCAGCTGAGAAGAAAGAGATTTTACATACTTATCATTAAAAGATAACTGATAACCAGGATCCAGATGTTGGTCTCTGCTGGCCAGCGCACAGTGCAATTATTATTCTGTTTATAGAAAGAGATGTTGTCCCGCCTTTTCCAGTTATCCAAAAGGTCTTCCATAAAATGCTCAAATACTCTGAAGAGAGACATTCAAAACAAGGAACGAGAAGGGAGCGAATCATATTTGCTCCACAATTATTGCATTATATAAATTTAACGTGGCCTCAATCCTACGGCACCATCCATTCCCACAAACTCCTAGGCTCACTCTGTCAGGATCAGCTTGGATTTCTCAGTGTGGCTCAGCACAAGCTCCCACACGGGTGCCTCTGGACATCAGTGCAGCACCCAAGTGAAAAGCAAAATGTGAGCTTTTCACATTTTCACAGGAGAGAGGTGAGGTCAGCCTCTTCAAACCCACAGCGGCTTCTCATGAGGTCAGTGGGAACAGGCACAAATTGTTTAAGCCAAATGAAGTCTGATAGAGTTACTAAAGCTCTTCTCTCTGAGCTTGACCTTCGAAAAACAACTGAATATGTTTAAAGAATCTAATAGTATTCTAATATCCTGCATTCTAGACAAAGAGCAATCCAGTTAAAGCAGAGGGTCTCTTTCGGTTTTTTTTAGGTGGCGAGACTTCGGGCAGGAGGAAAGAGATGGAATAAAAATAAGTAGAGCTGAAAGGCAGAAGGTTTTCAAAGTATTCAATGTATAAAAGCGATAGTTACCAGTCTGAGGATTAGCCAGTAAGACAATTTTAACCATTCAACACCCGGTATTTGACTACAATAACTTATCTTAATAATTATCAGCTTAATAAATCTGGTCCCCATTTACACCAGCAAGTGATACATTTGGCAAAAAGCCTCCACAATTCCATAAAGGAAAAACAGGTTAGAAAGGTTAGAAATACTTGGAAAATTTATGACAATCACTACAGATGAAAGTCTGTGAAATGTATAACTGTGCTCAGATTCTGCAAGCCAATATATTAATTTTTTTTTCAGCTGTGGACAGGAAAATGTATAAACTGTTAATCCATTATATACCACCATTTCCTTTAGGTATTTCTAAACAATGGAGAAACAGAACTTAGTGAAGTTTAAAAATAACCTTCTGTCTACCAACATTTCAGTTTATTTTAAAAACAAGCTTATGGCAGCCTCAGAATCACTATGTACATATGGTCATTTATTTACTAATTCCAGTAAAAAAACTTATTAATTTCTGTGTTTACCAGTAACTTCACATTTTTATTATTATGCTGTGCATTTCATTCTCAAACATTAGTAGAATTTGACACAAATGTGATTTCTTCCAGTTCTTTTGTATTTCCTGAAATATACAATACACAGTACTTTTGTCTGGATTAAATAATCTGATTTAGTTTTTCTCTTCCCAATATTAACACTGTCAACATAATTTATATGATAGAAAAAATATTTACAGTCAGATAATTAAAACAAACAAAGCTAATAGAGCTACCCATCAAGAAGTTGTTCCTCTTCAAAGTACTTCTTTCTTCCACAAAGCCTCAAATCAGATTTGTTTCTTAAGGACAGCACAGATCCACCAAACTCCAGATAACTCACACGCTCCTGGGCCCAAGCTATTACAGATTTTAAAAGAGACCATTTCCAGGGGCTTAGCATGGCCCAAATACATATTTTCAAGGTACCTCTCTTGGAAAGAACGGCGCTATTTCAGCTGAAGTTTTCAGACACCAAACGCAAACACACACCCTACCCCTGAGGGAGACCCCCAAGCGACAAATTAAAGTCAGTGCTTAAAGTCTGATGAAATAACAATAAAACAATAACACAAAAAGAGCTTGTTAGTGTACTGTGTCAGGAAACATTTACAGCAAGTGACTCTACAAACTCCACCACAAAATAAATGCCTACAAAATAGCGTCTGCTTTGGCCTCAGTTAATTTAATGCAATTTCAGTTGAATCTTACTGGTTTCAGCTTTGTAAGCTCTATCAGGCTTTCACCTGGGGCTGGAAACTAGGCTCACTCGGATGGGATGCACAGGAGCAACACTGGGAAAACACATCAGCCTACTCATCATTACTGCCATTGTCTCTGTGTGATTCCCACGTGCATATTGCAGAAGCAGAATTCGCTTAATTCAGAAACAACCATAAGCCAAGCAGCTTGTAGAATACAGAAGGATTGTATGGAGACAAGCAAGGATGTCATCCTTCCATTGTTTTAATTTCAAAAGAATAAAAGGAGTAAAAATCATGAAAGGACAGAAATTGTTACCCACATCACAGTTCTTCAATGGAGCAGAAGCTTCTGGTACTGCAAAAATATCACTGAAATTATAGTTTAAGACATAAGGCTCACTCATTAACTCATTTCCCAAAGGCAATATTTTCTGAAGATCTCCCTTCATCCTTTTTACTAACATCTCATTAAATATAAACAGTAAATAAAGTATTTTTATAAGACTTAGAAAACGAAGTTCTAGACAGCAATGCAGGCACTATTAGCTAATTTAATGGCAATCTGTTCCAAGAATAGTCATTTCATTTATCCCATTTTGAAAATTCAGTGCTCTGTTATTGTTTGCAGTTGAAGAATTATAATTTTATAAATTATTTTTCACTTTCACAATATTCATAGGGGAAAGATTATATAATATCGTTCTTAAAATCTAGTTGGGTTTTTTTTAAAGTTAAGAAAACTCATCCAGATCGAGTTTATTATTTTAATGGTGTATGACTGAATAGCACTAAAGTTTCTGCAATAAACAACACAGTTCAAAACGTCAGAAGGAAAAATTTAATAATTTAAAAATAGACACCTTAAGTAGCAGTACTATTAAAAAATTTCAGTTGTCTACACAAGCTTTTAAGTTAAAGAATAGCACAAACCACTATAAAACTCGGAGATTAAGATGTGACATTGTTATTCTCAAAAACGCTCTGTTAATATTACAGAGAGGGAAATAAATAGTCTGGGATTTTGTTACAAAGCACCAGCAAGTCTTACGCTACACACAGGACTGGATAGTTGCAATGTTTATAGACAGGCAGTCATTTAAACCTCCAGTGAAAGTTCTTAAATCTTAGCTGCTGACAGTTCAGAAGACAAGAAAAGCCTTGTGCCAGAACCCACTGTTTTAAGAAAGCGAGGCAATTGGTTTTTGCTAAAGCACTGTCTGAGTTTGCGTAGAAATATTTACCATTATACAACAGAAAACATGTAACAAAAGTAGGGGGGAGGATTACAGAAACATCCAGAAAGTCGATTCAGAAATGGTCTTCTCGGCCAGGTAGCATTACTTTGTGTGTCTGCTTTCGTACTCCTTAAGAGAAACATTCCTTTTCCCAAACAGAAAACAGGATTGGGTTTAAGGATACACCTCAAACACAGAGAAATGAAAAGACTCAGTTGTCCAGGATTCCACTAAATTGCAAAAAGTGCACTCTCTCAAAGACTTCATCTTTTCTTATGTGAACATTACTGCACAGATTCAAATCACCTTTAAGCCTCTACCTGCAGGGATAGCTACTTTTTTCTCAGGAGTAGCCTCTCTTTTGCCTAAAAATGTAGGAACCTGTTTTGTTACCATTCTAGTCTGGCTTTCCCACTGCCGCCTGCCTCCTTTGTGGCCCCAAGCACTTCCAACCCACACTCCAACAGGCTCACTCCCTGAGCCAAGGCACCGGTGGCGTTTGCTCAAAGGAGGACAGCTCGGAGCACCCCACACTACGCACTCGGCGTTATCCCCAACACCCCTGGCACCTGGGGGTTACCCACAGCACACCCAGCTCTGTCACTCCACAACCCCTTCTCCCCTCGTTCTTCCTCCCTCAACCCACTCCTGCTGCTGGTTTTCTGAGTTTTGTCTGAACACCTAGAGACTTTTCCCCCAAATAATGAGCATTTTTAGACTGCAGATTGTCTGCAGGGCAGCTTATATGCATAAAGACTGACGTGCTGCTGTTTAAAATGCCTTTTTCAGTAAGATGCATTAGCAAAAATGTGTATGTTCATATAAGGAAATGATGATCATTCTTATTTTAGAAATAAAATCAGTATTTTATGAAAAAAAATTTAAGTCTTACTAATGCTGAATGATCATGGGGGAAAAAAATTGTTGTTTAAGCATAAGATATTTACATCCTTATAAAACTATTGTGCCTTAAAATTGTTTTGCTTTAAATCTCAGGCCTGGCATAAAATAAATTTCTACACTCCTTCATTAGGAAGGATGTCAGCTTACTCCTTCTTCTTCTGAGTACTATAATTTCAAACCAAACTTGGTGTTACGTCACAAGCAAGGCTTGAATGACTTTAAGGCAAGAAAAGGGACACATTTCACAGACTCATAGAATAGTTTTTCCTATGAGCTAATTTTTTTTTAAATTTCTTATTAAACAACACACTGACATTTTGCATCTCTTCTTTCTGTACTTAAGAACTTGACCAAACTGGATACACTTACAAATTGCTTTATTTTTCTTAGTAGTGACATTTCTTTAAAGTGATATTTTTTCAAGGCATGCTCTTAAAAAGCAAGCTTATTATCTAGAAAATATGCCATATTTGCAAACTCTTTTGCTCCACTTGCTTTATGGAAAGGCAGAGAGCCCTATTTTCCACAAACGGCTGTGGTTTTCAAGTCACTGAAGGGCACATAGCTTGGCTGTACACCCTACCCACTGAGTCATCAGAAATTGGACTTGGTTGCAGAATGCCATTTTTCATTAGATCCACATGCGATTGACACAGACCAACAATCCTGGGTAGAGGGGTCATGCTATCAGCCACATACACAAACAAATGCACTCAACCCACACGAGTTTATCCAGTTTTCATGGGCCAGAAAATAGCTTTTTATGTCCAGAATGTTGATTTTTAGGACTACTAAAAACTTCTTTTTTTTTTCCCCAAATGGCTCAAGAACCATGTTTATGTCTCCAATCAGAAATGCCAAGGAAGCTTTCCTTTATCAAAATCATTTTCTTTTAACGCTTGGATTTTAACACCATTTGATCAAGGAAGGTTTGCTCTACAGGGCAGGTAAAGCAGTGTCTATTGCATCTCACCAGCAGGATCTATCTGCCTAAAGTCACCCGAGACTGCACAGCAAAGTTTTCAACACTTATCTGTTGATCATTTCCATAACTTCTCTGGATCTGAAGAATGGCAAAACACCAAAGTGTCACCTGAAAGGTTAATGCTGCATCAAAAGAGCTAAGGTATTCACTCAGAGTATTCATACACCGACAGGGACCATCAGAAGTGGCACTTTGCTGCTGTTTAATTCTGAAAATTTTATCTCCTAAACCAGCAGTAGGTACTCATGTTTCAATTTAGTAAGAGAAGAAAAATTAGGGGATCTTCAATAAAGGAGGTATACATCACCGTCCACCTCAAAAAAAGAGATTTTTTCAATACACTAAGTTGTGGAGCAGTACAGCTCCTCCAGAAGTATTTTATAATGATTTAGGATGTGGTAAGAGGTATCCACCCTTGCAGCTACTAAAAATCTTTCAAACAGCATTCATTTTCCAAGTAGATTGTCATGAAGGGATAGTTTACACAGAAGCACGAAGCAGTCTGACCCAGAAAGTTTCACTGAACTCTCAGCTTTCATTAAACTATGCTTGAAATATATGGGAATAAACAAACAGCTTAGGAAAAGAAGGCAAAAGAAAGTAATAATCTTTACTGTGAGGAATGGCGCAAATGTAAACTGAAAGAACCTCTGTGTGTAACAAACAGACTATAAAAGGAAGACTGTTTAGTGCTAAATCTGTTTTGTGCAGGCTTCTTAAGGGAAAAAAAAAAAAAAATCACACTAGCCATTTAAAGACTTTACACCTGGCAGGTGAACATGTTCTGTCCAAGGAATAAAAAGAAACAAAATGCCTAATGCCTAAACCTCCCTCCAAGCTTGGAAACTTGGGCATTTTGAGTTGATGGCTTTGCAGGAAAGCGAGCAGTGCTAGAAGGATCACAGCAAAAGCTGTTTCTCTGCCAAAATTTCAGCAATGGCCATGCTGAGTCTCAGAACTCGGCCTTTGCCGTGGGATAAGAGATCGCTGTGGCAGCACAGTCACCTCCTTTCACAGCTTGAGCCCAGGAACCACAAGGGCCCCGCAGAGGGGGAAACCTCAAACTGGCAGTGTCTAATTTGGTTTTGTTTATGTTCCTATGTTCCCTATTGATCTGCACAGGGCTTCGAATCAACAGCAAAGACCAGGAACCTCCCCAGTACAAGCTGCAGAAGCAAAATAACCTCAGAATGATGCTTCCTGCTCCAAATCAGGAGAGACATCCGGACCCAACAGCCGGCAGTTGGGAAGTGGCCCCAAACTCTCCTCGGTACGAGGCCTCTCACACAGATCAGTGTGTGTTTCAGTTTATCTCAGTGCTGCAAACTGGGCTTTCTGTTGGACTCTGCAATAAAGCAGCCTGAGCAGTGTCCATGGAGGTAGGACATAATCCCTGTAACGAGGTGAAACAGTTTCTTAGTAGAACAAAAGTAATGGGGAGGGAGAAACAGCAGAAGAAAAACAACATTGGAAATAATCCTTTGGGAACAGTTTAACCCTCAAGTGACTATTACTAGGATCTCTAATTAACAGTTACACTGACTTCAAAACAAGATATGGGCATCTATCCTCTAACAAGGATAGAGATTGAGGAGTTTGGATGCTCAACACAGTAAATACTTCAGAGTCACCAAAACATGTCCCACAGGGGAAGCCTTCACAAGCTTCTTGGGAGACTACAAGGTGCACAGTATCTGCATAGTAAGACACAGTCCTGCTCTCACTACAAATTAATATAATCTCTTTTTTTCTATGCATCTTAGAGTTGACTGCTCTCCAAAATTACAACACAGAGGGCACAGCACATCTAGCTGTTACAAAAGCCCCTTTGCGTTGGTTAAAGGGAAAACAACCAGTTAAGACAGGCGAACCAGAAGATGCTGCTTACTGGTTTTCTAAAATATACTCATGGGACAACCCCACATCTGTATCAGTTCGTGAGCCCACCAAAAGATGCACTAGGTTTTGGAAGCACTTTCCTTTCTAAAGGATACCATAGCTTTCAATGCTGTCAGCATAATTTGCAGGATGCAGGTGTTGGTTATTCTTTAAAAAACAAGAATGCCTCATACCCAGGGCATCTCCTCCATGTGTCAGCCTACGGAGAAACCAGTCTAAAAATCTTCCTACTGGTAGGGACCCACATTGCTTTTATGGAGCCCCTGGAAGGCTGTATTGTTTCTCCTGTCATATACATAGAAATTAATTCATCACTAAGCAAAACACTAACATCAAACAATGCGCTTTACAAGCACATGGTATGTGCATTTCCAGCTGTACTGTAAGAAGCGTCAGCATCTACCTATTCACCAAGGTATGACCCCCATTTAACAATGGACTGTCCAGGGTTTTTTTGCACACACATCAGGATACTTCTTGTCATGGAACAGCAGATGAACTTCAGCCCCTTCAGGAAAAAAAANAAAAAGAAAAAAAAAAAAAAGAGTAATGAAATACCAAAGCAATTTAACTAGTCCATGGTTTGCTGCCTGCAGGCACTAGAGATCCACAAAAGCAGGTGAAAGGCAGCATGTCCTGTGACAGACACATGAGCTGCAGCCTTGCCCCAGGTCAAGGCCCAGCACTAGCCTGTGTCTTCTGAAAAGTAATTCTCCTCCCCCTGTTCCAAGCTGTACATTCAGGATTCAGAGGTGCTGATTTATGATATTGTAATCTATTTGGGGTTTTTTTACATTAAGTTTCTTCGCTATGATAATAGCAATTTATTTTCAACAGTAGTGGAAGTGTAGAATAGCTTGCAGGGGAGCCGCTCTTGCACGGCTTGGCATGATCAATTCCCATGCTTTAAGCACCACCAGGAACAAGTGTTATGGTTGAACAGCCAGGAGACATCTCTGTCAGTAGCTGGAAGAACCTACTACACACAAATGCTCTCAAATAGAAGATAGGTAACTATCATAGAGGGACTGCATCACTTTACTGCAGCAACAGCTTTTTCCGTAATTGGCAAGTTCCTTCTGTATCTTCAAAACACTATCTCAAATAATGAATTTTATTTTACTACTAAATACTTAACTACTAAATAATATCTAAATGTTAGGAGTGAAACCAAAGAGGACAGATTCTTGTTAACATGCATCAAGATTTTGGAATTACATTCCTACTTCAAAGGGACATTTGTATGTTGATAATAAACTCTGTAACAACAAGAAGGCAACTAATAGCAGGAGGCTGGGAAGACAGGCAGTTCTGGTGAGACTGCAAACTAAACAAATACAAATTATGTAGATGTATTTTTCTTTTTTTTTTTTAAACCAAAGATTCATCTTTTCTTTTTCAGAATGAAGTTGTCGCCTCCTTGAAGGAACAGACATAACAGAAACTGTGTGACGTCACTGAAGTGAGGAAGTAATAGTAGAGAAAACATACAAGAAGAATGGAGCCCATCAGCATTTAAATAGAGCTTTTAAAATTCTATGTGAAAAAAAGTTCTGATTGATATATGGTTTAACTGCAGAGATTCAAACCTTGGTACTAAAACCAAGAAAGGAAAGGAAATGTCCTATAACATGGAAGATTTCTCTTGGAATAGTCAACGATACACAGCAAGTTGCATTAGCCTCATCAATATTTCCAAAGTAAGAGCTCTTCTTTACTTAGGCAAGGGAATGCACCAAGGTTGATGATGGTAAAACAAGCCCTTAATGGTTTGATCCAAGCTAAGTCACCAGTAAAAAAGGCAGATTTTCCTATACATCTGTTGTCCAGGTAACATTTCTCTGGGACCTAATCTGCTAACTTTGAGGACAAAAACAAGCTTTTACTACTGTTAGCTCTGCAAAACCAATATAAGCATGGCTGAGCGAGCTGGAATTTTTATTACTGGCAATGAAGTAAGATTCAGACAGAAAACAGCTTGATTGTCAAACCCCAATGTGAGAGTTTGAAATATTGGCTGTTAGAAAGATCACCTTTTGACTTGTAAACTAAGCAAAGTTTTATCTGAAAGCGATTGAGAGAGAACAAGTGCAAAACCTCCTGCTGTCATTTTCACAGTCACTTCTGGAAACAATTCGGTTGCAGGGTAACAACCTTCTTCCCTTTTCCCTTTCTGCCAGCCCACATACACCACTCGCACGTGCAGCTGGAGGAGCAAGCTAAAGAGCTCTACAAAGCTCCAAGTACCACAGAGGCATGTCACAACCATATAGGAACAATCAAAGAGGAAAGAGACATGGAAGAAAAGATGTGCAGCTTCCCGGACAGCTGAAGCTCTGAGTTACTATACCCTGGGCTCTGCTGCTGCCCTGCTGTGATAGTTTTTCCCATCTCCCACTCTGTGCAGAATCCCATGCTCTGCCACAGCCACAGAGACCTCAGCCAGCCTGGGCTGAGCAAAAAAAAAGGTGACCCTGAGCTTCTTCCCCCACGTCATCAAAGGTTTTATCTCTTCAGCTGTTCTGGGGGGAATCTACGCAGCACAATGCAGAGTGAGAATCAAAGCTAGCTCTGCCTCTAGAAACACTATGGCTGTGTCACCACCATACTCACCAGCCCTGACGTTTACAGACCTCTTCTGCTGCTACAAGGGCTGGCCTCATCATTCTAAATTAGCTCACCTTTCTCTAAGTAACATTACTTCACCTCTGCCCTCTAGATACACCAACAGATTTCTCTGAGGACGGGCCAAACTGGAAGAAGCAGATCCCACAGACACAATCGTCTACACCTGTATGCGAGACACCCGTCTCTCCTACCTCCCTGCGAACAAAACACTGATACTTGGCCTGCTTAAAGGCTTCTTTCTACACCCCAGGAAAGTTATTAAATATCTGTGCAGCATCAGACTGGATCAAGAACATGAATTATGTGATGGTCTTTTACATATCTGACTTAATCTGGAGCACAAGTCTGTGGAGGAGTGGCTGAGGGAACTAGGGCTTTTTAGTCTGGAGTAGAAGCGGCTGAAGGGACACCTTACTATTCTCTACAGTTACCTGAAAGGAGGTTCTAAGTGAGGTAGGTGCTGCTCTCGTCACCCAAGTAACAAGTGTTAGGACAAGAGGAAATAGTCTCGAGTTGCAGCAGGGGAGGTTTAGATTGGATATTAGGAAAAATTTCCTTACTGAAGGAGTGGTGAAGCATTGGAACAGATTGCTCAGGGGAGTGGTGTAGTCACCATCTCTGAAGGCGCTCAAAAAATGTGAAAGCATGACACTTCAGGACATGGTCTAGTAGGCATGGAGGTGTCGGCTTGATTGTTGGACTGGATGATCTTAGAGGTCTTTTCCAACCTTACTGATTCCATGGGTCTATGGATTTTTTTTTAACTGTCAATTAATTTCTAACTACTAGACCTACCATCTCAAGTTCTGAGAGTACTCTAGGAAACAGCCACACCAGGGCTCCTGTCCCACATCCACTGGCCAGCAGAGCCCCAGGAGAAGGGGCAAGGAGGGAGGACGCACAGCAGATCGCTCCAGCCAGCAGACAAGAGCACTGGGAATGCTGTGGTTACCAATACCCTGGTTTTGTTTCTGACAGGATATTAACCAAATGTTTTCTTTATCCAATTGATTTAGTATATTTCCAGGAGAAAGACGGGGCTCCACTTCTGTCCTCCCCTGCTGCAGCAGCATCACTGACCTCGGCCCGGGCAACCACAGGGAGAACAAGACCAGTCACCAGGGGCTGCAGTTGCAAAATCACATGCAGAATACAACTCGACATAGCAAGCTTCATTTGTCTTGACGCTTGCATCTCTTGTACATTATGACATCAGGGATTAAAATTCATTCCAAATACATTTAATTATGAAAACATAGCTATGCATATATATATGGAAATGTGCAATATATTCTTTTGATATAACAAGATTGATTCTTTTCCTCCGGTTGATAACCTCATTCTGATAGTTTTAGTGCTAATTTTCTTTTTTTTTTTTTTACTGTAAATAACTGGGGCACTGGATACCAGTGCCATCATTAATTATGCCAGCAGACGAGCAAGTCATATTACTGAACTAAATTACTTCTAATTGCACATGCAAATCTTGCACTCTCCTTATGCATAAATGAGTTTGTCTTTTTAAAAAGTGTATGTCAGTATAGAGAGTGAATTAACAGGGAGTTCACTTTCTGACATCATCACCATTTTTTATTTTTACACTTCCACTACATAAGCAGTGAAGCATACAACAGTCCTGTGAACATATACGAAAATATGACCCTGTCCCAGTGAGTTTACGTTCTAAGATGGGATTTCTTGTTAGGATTAATTCTCTCCACTTTTTCAGTCTCATTATCAAGAACAAATGCAAAGACCCGTACACACCATGTTTACCACTGCCTGCTAACAGAAGTGAGATGCCTCATGACTACATTTTCTTCTCAGATCTATTTTCCTCAATGCAGCATGACCCTCTATCTCTGTCCTCCCAAGCAACATACTTAAAGGAACACAAGTTGCCCAACTGAACAGAACATACTGAACTCATGTATAGCCAGTCATTCCTGATCTTCAGCAACAACAGCTGAAATACTCAAGCTCAGTTTTCAAATATTTTCCATGTATTTCCACTTTTTCTCCCCAAATATCACATTGGTTACGCCTTTGATTAACACGCTGCTTCAGCAAAATGGTGTATCACCTGTATACCAAAAAAAAACCCACAGAAAAATCAATAACTGCAGCTCCAATCATAGAAAAAAAAGCTCCTATAATTTAGACAAAGCTAAATCACAATTTTAAAACTAACAATCATGTAGTCCTTGCACCGCAGTTCCTTATCTGTCACAAAGCAGACAAGCTACACAATGGCCTTGACTGACCATGATATATCATGCAAAGTTAACATTTTTCTGTTTGACCATCTTATCTTCTTGCCTGAGCAATGAAACCCAGGAGTCACTAAGTAAAATATTCTAGATCCTAAGTCTTTGCCAAGGCACACTGTGATTGATCTCGAGGATTTTTAAGAGAGAAATTTGGTGGTTGTAAAACAATTGCTGAAAATACTGAAGGCCTTTCCCAGGCAAGTCTTTTGGTTTATCTGTGTTACGTTTGCTGTTGCTGTCTAAGTTTCTTCTGGGTAATTTCTAACTCTGTGATGCTAACCTTTGCTTGGAAAGGAGTTGTAAGGTTTAGAAATACCTACTTATTAGTAGCTTCTTTTCTATTAAGAGCAATTAGAATCAAGCAATTGCTTTCTTTAAAAAGAGAACTATTTTCAAGAAGTGAGGAAGTGCTGACCCAAAGATGTTCTGCAAGTGTGAAACAACATCATGTGAGTGACGTGAAAACAGGCTAGGGACTCCTGATCCCAGAGCGTATAAGGACTGTGTGTACAGAAGAGACTGAGCTTGCTTAGTTTCTGGTTGGAGGGTGTTAACCCTGCAAGTGCACAAGCTACAGAACTACATTGTGAAGAGCTACAAACATTTAATAGCCTAATGTTTATAGAGGGCAAGGTATTTTGGAAAGATGCTATCGAAAAGGCAAAAAGCAATTAAAAACAAACAAAAAAATGCACAATAATTAGCTTTTAGGTTATTTTTGATGGACTGAACTGGAAAATCATAAAGTCCAAAAGAAATTACTTCTGAGATTCAGTAAAGAGCTTCCCCACAACATGCAAACCTATCTCCAGCCTACATAAAGATACTGTCCCAATACACACTAGTACATTACTCTGCTAAACACATCCTTACAGACTTTTTTACGGCAACATCACAAATTTACATAAATTACTTCATTACACATTTTTCTGTCATTTCTGCACTTGGCTGTTTGTTATATTAATGATGACTCTTATCATTCCAGCCTCTGGCACATAGTTAACTTCAAAATAGGCTAGAACGTTTTGTTCAGCACCAAGCTCTCCAAGTCTGCAAGGTTACCTCAACTCTCCTCAACCACACACACGTTGGGACTAACAAGGTATCAAGAGTCCCCAGCATGCTATATCCAGCACAGACCACCCTCCAGTTTCTAGTAGCGATGTATCAGACAGGAAGAGTTATCAAAACCAGTTCATAATATAACTGCACTGGGAAAAACAGCCTTTCCATTAATTTTATGGGCTTGAAGCATCATCTTAGCTCTAGAATGTGTGTACAAAACAGAAGTAAGAAGCTTCATCCACCACACTGCTCTGGTTTACATGCATAATACCACTTAAATTAAATTTCATCTCAGCCTCAAAATGAGAGTCAGGCATCTCTCATCCTATTCACACTGCTCTCAAGAAACCGAAGAGGAATGGTTGGTGGCCCAAAACCAGTCTGCATAGTAGGGAGTTACTGGATGCAGCTCCATAAGCAAGGTGGCACTCATGGACCTATTTTCAATCATCTCTTTAAAGGCCACCAGCTCTGCAAGTGCAGAAGAGAATTGGAAACTCCAAAAGCTGTTGAAAGACGTAAAATGTCAGTTAATCACATTAGAGACACAATGAACATAACCCTTCAGGAAAAAAAAGGACATGACAGCAGTTGTTGGGAGTGTATCAAAAGTAACAATTTCTTCCATTTGGCCCTTGTCAAAAAGAAAGCTGATACAAAACTACCCTGAGCTTCAGTACTTCAGGAAGCCATTTCAAGATTCCTAGTAGGAGGAAAAAAAACCCGATTTCCATTTCAGATCAAAGTTCAGTTTGATCACAATTATTTGTGCAGATATTCCCTTTTTACAGCAGGTATCTGAACTGACATGGCAACAGAAATAGGCGAAAAGGCTCTAATGTTTATTATGAAATTGTATTGGCCCCAGCTGAATCAGACAAGCCTCGGAGTCCCTGTTTAATGCCATTTATGACAGTCTCTATTCAAATTTAAATAACTAAAATTCATATGCACAAACTATAATTAGGGAATTTACACATAACTAATTATGCTTTGTGCTATGAAAAACAAAACCCTTTTTTCCCCATAAATGTCACTTCTTTTGGTTAAGAAACACAAGAACATACCTACAGTTTAAAGTGCCAGTGAGGAAATCATTTTAAGCATAGAACAGAACTGCAGTTTTGAAAGCTGTATTTTTCTAATACAGCTGACTAGAAACAAGTACACTGCATTTTAGCTGAAATTAAGAGAAAAAATTATTTTCTTGGTTTGAATTTGTGTACACATCTATGAAAATACAGCTCTAATATCAGATTGATTTATAATAATGGCATTTTAAGGGCCATTGACCTTGGTGCAAATGATTTAGAGTACGCTGTGTTTAGTAAATAGAGTTACAGGGAGAGATCTGTTTATTAGTTATGTTTCTTTGTAAACAAAAAAGATTCTGTCATTGCTAGGATAAGTGTTGTATGCCAGTGGGTGGGAAGGCGACCCAACAAAAGCACTTAATGTAAAAGAAAAAAGTACTATGTGAGAGGAGCCGACACAAGTTTCATCAGTAGGACATATACTATCTGTGACTCCAAAAAATTAGACTGCCATGAAAACAGCCATCAAACACGATAGCAAAAGGAAGAAAAGGAGCTGCATGAAGGATCCTCCGATATGTTTAACTGAACAAGTTAAAGAAAAACTACAGACCACTATGGATGCCAAAGGAATAGGGGTCAAGCAGAAACAGGCAGTAAAGAGGAAATTCTGCTGCAGAAGCTGCTGTGGCTGCCTTGGTATGTTACCATCTAATTGTCACCAAATCACACCTGGCAATTCAGTATCTGCCATACAATAATCATTCATCCCATTCCCAAATGTAAATCTAAAATAGTTTCATGAGATAACTATTAACATTAAATTGGTTCTAAACAATGCAATTAATTGAGAGCTCAACTTTTCCTTCACAACCTTAAGCTGCAGAATGCAGAGTCACAGACGGCCCTTTCTGAAGAGCAGTGTCCTACAGTAAAAGGCACACAAACAGCAACAGAGGACAAAGGCCATTAACAATCATTTATTTGTCCTGATTCAAGGACTGCTCCCCTCTGTTTGTTCTAATGCCTGGTCTTGCCTACAAAGCCTTGCTGACAAAAAATGCCTTTTAGAATCATAGAATCACCAGGTTGTAAGAGACCCATCAGATCATCGAGTCCAACCATTCCTATCAAATTTTTTTTTCTTACCAAAGGTTTGCAAATACCCACATTATCATTTCATACCTCAGCCAAGCTATTTCCTATTAAATCTACCTGTTCAAAAGAGGAAAACCTGCTAATAAAGTGCCCATATTGTGGCAGCGTTCAGAGTGCCAGCAGAGTTACTTGGAGATCTCACTGCTACAAATTCTTGCAGCGAAGGCATCATAAAAGCAGGCAAGCAGCTCACAGACATCAGCTGCCAGAACTACCACAGTCCAAAGGCTCGACAAGGAGGAAAAGGGTTTCACGTACTAACTTTGTACCAGGTTCTCACTTCACTTCCACAGTCTGTAAATCCTGGCATAAGTATAACATAAGCGTCCTGGGAAATTTTCTTATTGCAAAGTGAACTAACATTAGCAAAACAGGTTTTGCTGGTATACTTTGTACCAGTTCCTCGAACGAAACAAGCAAAACAATCTAACAGAAGTATGCCCTTCCCCACCTTGTCCCCACCCCCCCATTACTATAGACATAACTGAGATTTTTCCAGTATAAAGTGTATTAAAAATCAAAATCCCTCATTGACATTTCTAGGCTAGGTAACATTCCTTATACAGTCCTGGCCTTGACTGTGTTAAGATATTGCCTAAATTAGACACGTGTTCTAAGTACAATTCTGCAAGTCAAGAAATACAGGAAAACCCTCTATAATGGAAGAAGTTATAATGTTGTATTTGTACTCTCAAATGCCATAAACTTCGCTCTCACAAGCACCGAAGGATCAGTATTGCTGCAATTAGAACAGAGCTTTACCATAACCACATCAGTGAGAGACCACCAAAGCGAAAAACAGACAATTGCAACATTTGAGGTGAGAGGAGGATGCCACCTCACCTAGGACCCTAGACAGTTGTTTTTGTAACATATGATGGGATATTTCGAGGTCATGGGCAGCAGCAGTCTGCAAACTTCAGTCTGCAGACTTATTTGAAAGAAGATTTACTCCTTCTCCAAGGCCAAGTTGAAGAAACCCAGCTAGCGAAGTCAGCAAGCTCAGTCTCCATTGCCTTCAGTAGGTGTTTTAAGAGCTCTCAGGTTAAATTTCTCTATGCTATCAGGAAGGACAAAGCACAAAATTAAACCAGATCAATTCATTTACAACAAAACAGATAACAACAAACTATTTTCTACTTCTAAATGAGATGAGTCAATAAATCGCATATGTACAATCATTTAAAAGAAAGTGAAACAATTACTGTAGACCTTCAATCAGCATCATACAGGACCTGCAACCCATGCAACTCAATCGCAATCCCTTGTCCTCACACCAACACCAATACCAGCTTGGCAGCATACGTAAAACATCGTTGGCTTTAACAGCGTTCTGTGGGACTACATTACAGATCAAAGTATTTTCTCTGTTAAACGAGGCCTTAACTGGCTTTAGAAGAAGCAGGACTGCAGTAATAAATCTGATTTCTCAAAGCACAAGTTTGAAGTTGCACCCTTCTGTCAGCAGGTTCACTGTATGATGTATTGTGGAGCTTTGGCTGCAAAGACGCTGTAGCCTGCAGTTAGTGAGCTGCTCAAAGTAGCTGTGAAATTGTCAACTTAATTAAGCCAAGTTTAGTTAAGAGTAATCTTTCAAAAACTGTGTGAAGAAGCAGGCTGTGGAAGCACCCAGCTATGCACTGCAGGAAAGTGCTCTGTAGTTTTCTAAACCAAGAAATTAAGCACTCCTGTGATAAGAGAGAGTGCTATTTTAACAAGTCTTTAAAGAAAGCTCCGGGCTGTCCCAGCATGTTGGGGAAGCTTCATAATTTTTTGCTATTTTTAGAGAGTTAAGAAGTATAAACACTTGAGAACACTCAGTGATGCTTTCCTAAGGTAGCCTGACCTCCAGAAAGACATGTATGACGTGGAGACACGGGGAGCCTCCTGAGGAAACCTTCTTGTGAAGGCCCAAGCTCTGTGCAGTACAGAGTTCTGCAGATGGGTGCATCAACATAGCAGGCATGATCCACGAGGTCTGTCCCACTCAGGTGAAGTCAGATAAATTCAGAAAGCATCAGGAAGGCCAAGCTGCTCTACACCGCCTAATGTATTTCCATCCTTGCTGTTTGTGGCTTTGAATAAAGCACTTGAATATGTACCACTGTCTTTTCTGGGCATTAATCAGGTTAGCATGTGCTAAAGACACTGTCCCAGCTAGATATTTTTAAAAATTAACATCTATGGGTATACCAAGCCAGGAGTTTGTATCTAATTAAAAAAGCTGCAAGCTAATTCACAAATATTTTGCACACAGGTATTGCTCTGGGCAGTCTGCTCATGTCTGTTCTAGGACAAAAATAACTGTTGCAACCAAACTGAATTATAGCAATCAACCTGGGTTTGAGAACTTGCGTTTTAACAAACCATTACTCCTGCATCAGTTCATTCTCCAGCACAGAAGTTGAGGTTTCCCAAACTTAACTCAGACTCTTAAAGAAATGAAGACCTCTTGCAGCACCCAGCAAGGGCAGAGGTGCGCTGCTGCTTACCATAATACCTTCACCAGGGAAATTTGCCATCATGCTTTTTGCTCTATATGAAATGTTTTGTTGGCTTGTTTTGTTTAAGGTATTAAAAATCATTAAAGTACACTAGAATGGAGCTGTGGAGACCCCTCCTTTGGGAGCATCTCCTAGAAATTCAACCTGCTGGCTTGGGACCACCTGAATCTGGGAAAGATAATATAAAATACGACAAGCCTTTCACCCATGCCTACCCCTCTGCACAATGGAGGAAAGAAAGGAGGGGGAAAAAAAAGAAAACCCAACAAACACAGCAATGAGGTGCTTTACAGGTCCTTTTAACTCTTACAAAGTGGCATGAAGCTAATAGTAGTCAAGCATTTAGAGATTCCCAGGTAATGTTTCACATGTGTATTTACTGTTACTGAGTGTAATGTTACAGGGGTAAGAGGAAACTAGATCCTAAAGTTGTCAAAGCGACTGGCCACAGCCAGCACTGCTCCTGAAACGGAACAGCACTGGCACAGCAAATCCTGACAAGTGGATGCAACTGGGTACTGCTGATCAGTCAGCCAGGGAAAAAAATGTAAGGGGCCATTGACCAGAAGTATCAGGTTTCCTGAGGGGGGGAATGATAGCTCTTCTCTGCAGGTCATCCATGGAGAAAGGGCAAGAGACCACATGGCCTCATTGCTAAACACACACTTCAGGAAACAACTGACTGAGGCAGACAGTGTCCTCCTTCCAACTGAAGATGGAAAAATTGAGGGATTTTTCAACCTTTTAGGACAATTTACTCTTCCGTAATGAGTTACAGATCCCTGTGGAGCCAACTGAGATTTCTGCAACCTACAAGCAAATACATTTCCTATAGTGTCCTCAGTCAAGCCCAGGACCCCACCACTCACACTCTACACTGGCCTCCGGTCTTGACCTCATGATTAAATTTAGGAGGCAATGACAGCAGTGCAACAGATCAGGGAGGCATGTCCTAACCCACATAATGCCCATCCACAGAATAAAAGGGTTGAACATCACAGCTATCTCTTAACACCTTCAGCCTACACCTCCTAGCACAGCTCAAAGGCTCACAGAAGAAGTGGAGGAAAAGATTTCTCTTTGCTGAACGCTGCACCAGTTGTACTTCACTCCCACAGTCCTTAGAATTTTCCAGTATGCTTAAACTTGGTATATCAACAAAGCAACATAACCCCACAAAACAAAATTTACCCCATGAACAGCATCCCACAACCGTAACAGAACAGCACAAGAATTTGTATTACCCAAAGAGCACAAGAGAGCCTTTCAACAGCTCCTAGCAATTGGAACAGCCAAGATTAAGTTTGAAGAAAACTTCAGAGCTATGTAACATACAAAAAAAAAAAAAATCCTTTTAATTTAATTGGAAAAATAAGATGGTAATTTCAGCTCACTTTTTTGACAACCCAACTATGAATGTCACAAGAGAGGTTAGCTTTTAGCTTTTCAGATGTGAACTTCAATCACGCTCCTCTGAAAATGTGGTGCCTGGCAATTTTCCCGTGGTCACACTGTGACTAGGGGCTAAGTCTGATGATGAGACAAGCCGTCAGACTTCCCATTCCTCCCACCAACCACTAGCAGGGCTGGCTCCCTCTGCCCCACACCCACTTTAACTTTGAAGCTTTGTACAGATAAAGAAAAACAATCATCCAAATGTCATAGCGTAAAAACAGTGACAGTAGAACTGTGTTTTTCAGTAAAATATCACAAGCTGATACATCCATATTTAGCTCTAGGAATCAACTGTAAAGAATGCCCACCAAAATGGCATTTTTTAGTACTTGCTACCAAGACAGCAGGCTGATGCTACTGCCCGTCCTTCAGGAACAAACACTGTCTTTGCCCTTCTCCAAGTCTGGGGTGAGGAGGAATGACCAAGCAGTTTCACTAATTTCATGGATTTTTATTAGTAACAGGGATCATAAAAGCTAAAATCTATACTATACCAAGAAGCTGGTTCTTGCTACTTGGTAGAACTACTGGAGGCAGGACACTGAAAAGGCTCTGCAAGCTGCTTTCTGGAGAAAAGGTGGTTCCCAACAAGCTACAGCTCCAACATTCATTTTTAAGAGCTGTAACTTGCAATAATGTTTCAGAAAAATAAACCCTTCCTAAAAACTAAGCAGCTGCCCCCTTGTAAAAGTGCTTTGGTAAAGGAAAAAGTGTGCGTTTATTCAGAAAAGGGACAAAGCATCATTGCAAGGCTTAGGGGCTATAACTGACAGCACTACCCCCAAATTCAACCTGAATGGTGACAGTTTCCAGCTCCAAGGCATTAAATAGCATTTCCAGAACCAAGGGAAATACGATAACATAACTAAGAGAGAGTACAAGCAGAACAGCCATTTCGTCTGAAATTCTACAGAAAGTAGATCACTTCCACAGCAAAAGATAAAAAGAAAACAAATACTAAATAAAAAGCTACAACTCATCCCTCTTACTTTATTCTAAGGGCTTTCATCAGTAGTTCTTGGTCCCTGTAATTGTATTTGCAGAAACAAATACACAAACAATCCACATTGATGGTGTTTCAGTTCTAAGTATGTCCTAACACTGGTTTGGAAATTAATCTTCCATTCACAAACCCCACTTGAATAAAGTTTTTTTACTGCATCTGTCAACTTGGCAATCAAGTTTTAAGGAGGTAAAACTAAGATACCTTTAACATATTACATGCCAAAATTGAAAAAATGAGAAATAAAGCAGTATGTCCAGACTAAAGCCAGATGAGGAACACGAAAAACTCTTCTAATTTTTGCACCTTTAAATATATTCATAGAATCTTTCTCCAAAGCCATGCTCTGCTGACTACTGTTAGAGACAAACCAGTGCATTACATGGACGCAGTGTGATGTGAGCAGAACTCTTACGTGCCTGGATATATGATGGCCCTGATCTTGCATAACACATAATTAAGACTAAGTGTTCAAGTGAAAACATACAGCGAGTTGGAGGAATAGCCACACTAACCAGTGGCAGTCGGTTCTTTTGATTTCTGTTCAGCACCTTTAGCATTGACTACCCTGCATCATGACAGGGTGATCATCTGCAACCATGTACACCTGACACAAGTGGAGAACTACACAGGTACAAATACAAAGAAAGAAGTTCTCTTGAATGCCTAGAAATTCAAAGTTCTGAGAGTCACCACTCTCAAGAACAACAGACATGCAGATTTCATTTATGACCTGAAGGCATGGCAACTTATATCCTTTGCGCAGCTACTGCCCCAGAGCAAAGCTAAGGGGGAAAAAAAAAAAAAATTATTTGCCATCCTATTACTCCTGTCATTAGAGAGTTAATATCAATTATTGGTAGTTTTTTGCATGAGCTATGGATTAAGCAATCATAAAACATGTGACCCAACCATAAGGGCCGCTACTCTGGTTGCACTATTAAAGCAGCCAGGTAAGTTTTGCTTACAAAACAGAGATCAAATTCTTGCTGTCCTAAAATTTGTAAGGACTTTGTCACCAGCTCCAGTACAGCCAGAAACTTGTTCACTGTACTGATGTCTTTCTGGAATGACAGAAAACAACTTAGCCCTTAATAGAAATATTACAGCTGTTACTTTTATTTTCAAATCACATATCCAATGCGGAGCTATTTTCTACCCTAGTGAGAGGTAAACACCACAGTCTACATTGTGCATTGCATACATCACTCAAGTTCACACATTTTAATGGGGTTGAAGGACTGTAATTTTAGTTAAAAATCTAGGTTACCAATAAACCTCTTTGTTATTTGGAAAAAAAAAAAAAAATCTTTCCTTTGTTATAGAAAAAGGAAATAATGCAGATATCTTGCCAGTCATCCCAGCGCCATCCACATCTCAGTGCTCGCCAGAGCTCTGGATTCCAGTACTTGTAGACTTGCATAATAATATTCCTCCTATGCTGGGACACTCATCACTGAGTTACAGTTCATGGAAAAGTGTCATACTAGCTGGCAATTGAACTGCAGCACCTTGCAGGGCAAGTCACTTCTGTTTCAAGTAGCAAAGTAGTAGGTGTGGTTGTTCTCAACCATTTGTGGAATTTCTCACCCAACTCTTCATAGGAAAAAAATTTAAAATTGAAGGAAACAGCAGAGAGTATTAAAAAAAAAAAAAATCCACAACCTGATAATTCAGTATGAATGAGGAAAATCTACCTGATGATGCAAAAAGTGTAGATACTTCTAAATACAGGATCATATGGATCAAGGTTCCTTTGTTGCACTTTAATTACTACCTTAGCATAGGGGTTTTTTTCCTAAAAAGTTCAAAGAAGAAAAGTTCAAAATCAAAAAGTTCAAAATCAAAGAAGATTTACTTTGCTGATCATTTCCTGAGGTTTCTTGATTAAATTTTATTAGAGATAACAGAACCTCGAACTGAAAGACAATGGTAAATGTGTAACTTTAAAAATACATTATCTTTTAGTGGTAAGAAAGATGGGAGTCTCAAAGTTTCCACCACATCCTAGTAGGGAGCTAAAGGTCATTGCTAACTCAAAGGTAAAAACAATGGGACGCAGAGGATGTCATTCTTTCATATTTGCCCAGTGGTTCTGTGTTTTCTTTTATAGATTTACTTAGGAAACTGGAAAACCTAAAAAACAATGAAAAGATTTCAAGGTTACCTTTTTTCCTCTTAACAATAGCAAGGTGAACATATTTCTGATATTTAAAATGTTTCATTCATAAAGGACAACATCACTTACTGGAAAAGGTTTGATCTTTCCAGGCATATTGAATTTTTGAAGTTTCCTGGGCAACTTTCAAATTAATGTGTATAACAATTCTGCCTTTGCGAAAGGAGTGAATACTCATTCCCAATAAAGAAACAGACACAAGTTAAAACTGTTAAGAATACCAACAGATTTAATTTCTACCCCAATTAAAAAAACAATAACGAAAAAAATCCTTGAAATATTGTCTGGTTAGTTCATTTACAAATGAAAGACCTATCTGGGCAACGAGGAGATTGTCTTTACACCAACAAAAATATTGGATCCTAATTGCTAGTGATCTAGTGTTCAAAAACTGTTTACCATGTAATAAAATAGCAGAACCAAAAGCAGTATTTTGTCATTCTCCAAGCAGGGAATTGGGGAATCCAAGTCCCTCATACCAGAATCAGAGTCTTTTTCATTAGCAACAGGATTTTATTCCCAAAATTGTTTCTGAATCTTGAATACTCCTTTTTAATTCCAAGTTCTTTTGTTTGCATGGACATTAACTCTCTACATACACTTGCTGACTACCTTTAAGCATTTAAAACACTACCAAAAACCATCTCAAGTTACCTTGTCAACCACATGAAAAACAGATATAACTTAATTCCTGCCAATGCATTTCCATGTCAAAAAGTAGGTTCTAGCCCTCATCCTTTCTTCTGAAACAAAGCCATGCACATGGGAGTTCTTTCACAGAATGCTAAGCTTTTAACTTTACGTAGAGTGACAGACGTAAGATTTTACAGGGAAGAGGAGAAAAGGGTCTGGGAATTTGATTCAAGGCCAACAGTTCAACCCATAGCAAAAGGGGATGGTCTGGAAGAATGCACAAATTAGAGACTCCATTATTTAATTTCACAGCATGAGTACCAACATCATTTATTACATTTTGGCCTTAACAGAGATTTTAAGAAACAACCTAAAAGGGGTTGGATGCTGAAGTCTTTTTGAAAAGCAGAGGGCTGTGACAGCACCACTTCCTTGCTGCCTTTGAAAACTTAAAAATCTGACTCTAGGCAATAAAACTATTTAGTATGTCACACACATTAAAGCTGTTCAATCTGCATCTTGTCATCCTGTGCCAATTTAAATTATGGTTAAATGAAGATATCCAATTATTCTACCCAACGGAGAGAGCAATGTATAGAATGTCACCAGGGCAAGCACATTCCTACAGAACGTCCGCTGGATGAATGGGTCTGATAAATAAAACACAGCGATTCACATGGAAAACTGAACTTTGAACATGAAATCACGCTCCATGTGCAATCTCGGAAACATTGCTAACAATGTTTTAATTTCATCCATGGCTGGTAAAGCAGTTTACAACACAGGCATATTATATCCATACACACAACCAAAATAGAACACAATGCTAAATTGTTCTCCTACGTGTGCAGGTGCTTCTGTGGTCCCTTGACATGAGACAACTTACACAAAGCTTCTACTGAAACAATTCTACCTTGGGGCCAGCCTGCTCGTTACCACATTTGTTATAGGTTTCTTTCCCTTTTTGCTGAGAGCTAATAAGAGTTTTAGCTGTCCACATCTCTAAATATTTATTTGCTCTTTGAGGACTCATTTGAAAGTCAGTTGGCATTCCAAGTGCTCAAAAAGTGGAATACTTTCAGTGTATTGTTACTATTGCTTAAGAAACCAAATTCTGGAGTCCCTTCTGAAGGTGACAGCCAAGGGAGGTGAACAGAAGTTCACTAAAGTAAAACAGCAATTTACCACTGTTCTTAGTGGCAACTATTGGATATAACAATTTCAACAGACGTTAAAACTAATTCTCCTTCAAATTCCCCTTGTTTTCTTGACATGGACATTTACTCGAACATGAGGAAGATATTAAGAAGTACAACATGGGAAGCAAAATCATTTCCAAACTTTTTTTTTTTTTACTGTTTCAAGCAAACTATGAGCAACTTTGTTAATGAAACACTCTTCATATTCACATAGATTGTAAGCATCTTCTCATCTAAAACTCACTAAGCATGAAGCATCTGGAAGTCAGTTTAACCATTTCACTTCAGATCCTTAAGTTATATTTAGATTTAGTATTTGGGATGTAAAATCCGAATTCATAGAATCACCATAGAATCACAGAATCACCAGGCTGGAAGAGACCCATCGGATCATCGAGTCCAACTGAATTGCTGGCACCTTAAATAGCAAAGAAATGCTGGTACCTTGCACTGGTATTTCACACCATATGTAATATTTGGAAGAACTGAAAAGGCCAGAGAACTAGTAAGTGTATCATCCCTTCTATTCTTCTGCCTGTCTTGTAAGTACATCCTACAACCAGAAAATTTCTCCTTATGAATGTACTTACACGTCCATCTGAGCCATACAATTAAGAATACAAAGGGTACAACACAGTAAGACAAATACCTGGAACTGCTGAAACACAGGCTTGGTTTTAATACTTCCTCTATTGACACATTCAGGTGACAGAAGAGGAAAAGCTTAGAAGTTAACTACCTAGAATGGCCAGGGAAGTGACACAAAGCAAGCTCGGACCAGGGGCAGCCAAGAACAATGCAAAGGCCAGAGAAAAGTCATCGTTCCGTGTCTAGGAGATGAATTTACAGCTTAAAGGAGTTTCAATGAAGTTTTTACCAACAGTGAGTACGGGGAAAAAAAATAATCAGGATTTAACCTTTCTCATCCCATTCACCCAAAGAATTGCCCTCAGGTGTAGTGACACATTTTCCATGAACTGATTTGTGTGACCAGGAAAGATACTAATAACAATGCTTTAAAAACTGAAAAGATGGTTTATGCCAGGGAGACCTTAGAGTAGCCTTCCAGGACGTACAGAAGGCCTACAAGAAAGGTGGGGAGGGGCTTTTTATCAGGGAGCTTGGGGATAGGTCTAGGTGTAACAGTTTTAGGCTGAAAGGGGAGATATAGATTAGATATTAGAAATTTTTTTACTGTGGCTGCCCCATCCCTGGAGGTGTTCAAGACAAGGTTGCTGGATGAGGTTTTGAGCAACCTGACCTCATGGGAGGTGTCCTTGCCCATATCAGAGGGGTTGGAACTGGATGATCTTTAAGATCCCTTCCAACCTGTGATTCCATATTGTGAGTGATTTAAAGTTTGTATTTTTCCAGTTTACATTACAAACAATAGGAAACTGAAAGGTAAAGAAAAAAAATAGCCTTAAATATGAATCCAGCTCCCATGTTACTATACCAGTTCGCTTCATACCCTGGAGAAAAAGTCCATGCCTTTCAATAACAGCATGAAAAACATCAGCCTGGAAATCTGGAGCCATCAAGATTGAGAAAAGTTTGTGTGTTTCGGCGTGGGAAGGATCCTCTCAGTGGGAGCAAGGATCTCTGTACAGGAGGGCTGACGTCAGTGGAAGTGGGAGGGAAACGGCGATGGGAGGTTTGTCGGGGAAATGATTTGAGGGCAGTTTCAGTGGGAACAGGGAGGAATCAGGAGAGGGTGGATGGCCTCAGTGGACACAGGACAGTACGTGTGGGAGTTTAAGTGGGAGAGAGAGAGCTTGTGTGTTCCAAAGGGAAGGAATTACCAGACAGACAGGAAAAGAGTGGAGGGCTTAACGGACTAAATAATACGCTGTTAAATGACAAGATTCACTTCAGTGCTGCAGGTACAGTACAGCACACAGCCTGCTATACACTGAATTATGCAACCACCGTTTTGCAGTGACTGCAAAATTCTCAGGCAATTCCACACGGTTTGAATGAAGAAAACTTACTGTAGAGCCACGGGTTTGAACTGGCTGTTCCCTATCAGCTGAAAAGGCTATTTCACATCTAGCCCTGTTGCCTTAGGACTACTTTTAATTTAAAATAAAGTAAGTTGGGACTTACTCTCTGATCCCCCTGCACTCAAATGCACACATTTCTGCGTTAAATATACACAACAGGGAGAGTTACACAAGAGAAGAGGAAGGAAATCTCACATACGTAAAAGAATGACAGGGCAAAATATATGCATAATGTACGTTCTACAGTGTCTGTTAATACATTATAGAACCATAACACACACACACACAGAGTGCTGGGACAGCACAGCCTTATGAATACCCAAGCCAATTTTAATTAAATGCCCATGAAGTCCTTATACCATTTTTGCATTTACTCCACTTATCACACAGAATCGCAGAATTATCAGGTTGGAAAAGACCCACAGGATCATCAAGTTCAAGCATTCCTATCAATCACTAAACCCATGCTGTGGATTAAACAGAGGTATTACTCTAAAGGTGTTTAAGCAAGTTTCTATAAATCCAAGTAACTTTACCATACATTCAACACAAATGTCTGAAGAAGAAAATCATAACTAATATACATGAAAAATAGAGTATCATGATTTTGGGTCCATTTGCAAGAGCTTTTTAGAGGAAAAACAATAAATCAGGAAAACTCTCCAACAGTACTGGGTAAGTGGCATTTAAAATTTTTAACATAGCACTGGGTTATCAAATCCCAGTCACTGTTAGTGCATCTAACTCTTTATCACCCTTCACTGGGAAAAGAATAGAATTTAAGTTGTGGTGTCAATACACTGAAAATTAATGGTTTTCATGGCTGGTCCACTATTTAGGCATGGCATTTGGATTTAAAGTTGCTCAAAAAAAATTCAAATTAAAGCCACGTGGGAAATTACTAATTAAGGAGGGAGATGGGGGATGAAACTAGTAATTACAGAGGGAGATAGGGGTGCCATGACCAAACAAAATTTATTTAAAAGGCTCCTCCATTTGTCATATACCATCAGCACACTTACACACACCAGAAATAAGTATTGTAACATTAATCTCTGCACACACACTTTCAGGAACGGTCTGCAATTTGTTATGGATAAACTTAGGTTTTTCCATCTACAGGAAAGAAGAGAATTTTTTTAGCTACATATTGTAAATTGATGCAAATCACAAAATATACTACACTTACAACACACATCCAGAGACTGATCCTCTGCTATCTGACCAAAAGAAAGATTTAATAAAATAAAAACGAAGTCAGAATAAGTCTTGGGGCTAATCAGCAATACATATAATGCCATTCTACAGTTAGCATGGGTTATTTCTTTTTATAACACTTTCTGATTTAAAAAACTTTCACTATAGCAAACAGACTGATTCAATAGATGTTACTGCACTACGTATTATGCTTATTTTAATAAGCTTAACGCTAATGCCAGCCAGAGTTAAAACATCAGATTTACATGCGGGTCAGGTTTACATCTTAGCTCTCACACAGGACTTTCTTGGCTTTAATCTGTGCATATCCAACAAAAGAATGCGAATGAATTTCAATTAAAGTGACCTGAAACCAAGTGAAAATGCCATTCAGGCAGGTTACCAGCGATTCACGCAATTTCTGGTGACACCACCACTGGCCAGAGGACAAAAGGTTCGTAACATCTGTTTGAGTGAGGGTATCCCCCTGTAGCATGCACTCTGAAGAATAGTATTCGTTCCTGGTAGGATCCTAATTTTTACAGTTCTTCCTCAAATCAAAAATACTTTTAACTCCAAAACAGCATAACTTCCTGCTCAATGCTCCTTTTGACGTCAGTGATTTCAGTCTCCTGTCCCTTATCTTCAATGTTCTCACACTTTGTATCTCTCCAGACAACTTCACAGGACTGTGAAAACTGCTCTCCAGCGATAGCACAGCCCTCTCTCCACCACAATCTCCGAGACAACACTGTTATCTAGCACACCAAGAACTGTAAATCTGATCATACTACAGACACTAGTGATAAATGCAGAGAATGAAACACTAGGCTGCTTTATAGTATTACAGGATTTTGCACATAAAAGCCACGCAGATGTGATGTGCCCAACAGATTTTGTATTCAGCTGATCACAAACAGAATTCAATTATCATTTCTCCAAACCCATCATTTCACAGCAATGAGCTTAAAGTGATGACAAGGGCAGAAAATATGACTTGAGTGATAAAAATCAGAATGACTGCCAATGAAATTACAGTATGCATATGAACCCAACATCAATCGTATTGCATCTGGCTAAATTATCCAAACCTAGTAATGAGAATTTTTATAAAGTTCTTGAAATTGACCAGCAAAATTTAACAAACTTTAAAAACTGCTCCTCATGCACAGTTCTCAAAACAGGTTTTGGAATTGTATTTTTTCCCCTAGAAGCAAGCATGGAGAAGACAACTTCACAGAATGTAAATTTTAAGAATATTTTTAGTTTTGAGTTTGCAGTGTGTAATTATAAACACTATTAAAAATTCAGCTAGCAAAACAATTGTCAGGATTCTGATGATAATTTAAGTTTCCTGACTCTAGTTACCGTGTTAAATATGCCATAAGCATGTCTATTGTGTGTGAACAGGGCCGTAACGTTCAGTTTCCTGTACAGTGCTACTAACACGAAAATACAGTTTAGTACAACACCATTCAGCTTCGTGTTCTGCCCTAGGTATTGTTAATTCCTCCTCCAGCTCACTACTTAAAGTGCCATCTCGTTTTCTAGACTTCTTAAAAACTCCTATCAACTGAGATTAGTAAATCTGCAGGAAAACAATTGAAAATAATCGCCCACAGTAGTGAAAGAAAAAAAATTATTCCAGGTCAATACTCTAGAAGCCATTTTAATGAGCACATAAAAAATCCTAAGAAGACTACAAACCATTTAGAGTTTCTGCAAGTCTGCGAAACGCCTGACATTTAGCTAGTTCTTGCCTGCATCTCAAGCCTGTATCTTACATTTACAGCATTTATCTTCATTCTTATCACGGGAACTCAGAGCAGATCAGCCATGTTATAATACCCCCTGGGCTGCTACAATTTGTTTGGGGTTTTTTTATATATTTGTAATTACTTATTGACAAAACACAGACAGTTTCCTCCCCAAATGAAAACAAAACTATGGACTAATCAAAACCTATAGCATTAGGAACTAAAGTACAACCCATAAACAAACAGGCCATCAACAGAAAGTAAACAGAGAAGCAGGCATTCCACACCACTAACTCTCTCACCTAAATAATAACAGAAATATATCACAAATTATGATTTTTTTCAGTACTTGTCTGCTGACTTCACACAGCCATGTGTTGTGCCTCTAGACACAAGTCCGCACGCTCACATACATGCAAAATACCTCCAAAAAATACCCGATTTACAGCCACAGACAAGGTCAACAAGTTTTGAATGTAAATCAGTACCCAGAGCAAAAACCGCTGCCGCTCTCCTTTCAACTTTCTGAATGGAAGAGGGATGCAAATGGATCAGCCCAGCCAGCAGATCCATTCAGACCGGGATTTGCCCTGGTTTTCGAACACGACCTGCACAAACAGCAACGCGTGGACCCAGTACAGACAGACATGGAACACAGGAGCGAGACCCGTGCTCTAACAACACACGAGGACAATTACAACGCTCTCCTTCCCAGCCTTAGAACTGGTTTACTGGAAAGAAGAGGCTTGGGTGCTGTAAAGTCGTATAACAAGATCGATGTAGTTTGAACACGAAAGTAACGGCTCAAGCCAGGAAAAGCTCGGCTTCGGCCGGAGGCTCCTCAGGTTGATCCACTACAGCCAACTCCTGTTCCGAGAGAAACAGTGCTTACATTTAGCACCCTTTTTACCTTAACACTGGATCTGCTGGTCTGGGTCTCTGCCTCCATGCTCTGGCTGTTCTCCCTCTTGTCTTTCTTAGAGGAATTAGTCCTCACCTTATAAGTGGATGTGTTGGAGGATTTAATGAATAATCCCGGGACGGGGTTGCCTTGCTGCTGTTGAGACATGGTTGTATTGGTCTGGTGAGGGGAATTGCACTCCTCAGACTCTTTGCTACTGTGATAGACCACTCTGCTGTCAGAGATGTGGATGCTTGGAGCACAGCCCATGCTTTGTGGCCACCTGGGGAGTACTTCTAAATTGTAGATAACGTGTATAGAGAGAGAGAGAGATCTCCTTTCTTCCCGTTGGTATTTTTTTTCCCCTGCTTATATATATATATATTTTTTTTTTTTTTGGTTAACGGGTCCGATCTCTTTCCTGCGGCTCCGCTACGCTCTGAACCGTTGCCATCCGTCCCTTCCACACCACCAGAAACGGGTTTGTTCTCCTCGTCCTCCGGGAAAACGGGTCCTTTGAGCCCAATCTCAGCCACGGGCCGGGGGGAGCTGGTGAGGTGGGGAAGAGGGAAGGGCGGAATCAAGAACCGGTCGACTTCATCTTTTCATAGGTTATTATTTTTTTTTTCTCCTAAGCCATCTGAGAAGCTCGGTGGGGGGCTTTCCTTTCCGCGGAATAATAATAAAAAATTATATGGAAAAATTTTTTTAAAAAAGGAAAAACTGGGGGAAAAAAAATAAAAATGGGGAAAAATATTTAAAATGGGAAAAAAAAACTAAAAGG
>WAAB01024610.1:241210-271923 GCA_013389865.1 Piaya cayana | reverse complement strand
CTCGGGTCGGCTGCGGTTTTAGGGTTTTTTATGAAAAAAAAAAAATTAAAATCGGGGATTTAAAAAAAATAAAAGGAAAAAGGAAAAAAAATAATGAAAACGAGGGAGAAGTAGAAAGGCGGCGATCCTAGCGTCCCATGGCGGCGGAGAGGGCTGCAGCGGAGCGGAGACAGCGCTAATTCCCAGGGCCGCGGCTCGGCTCGCTCTGCGCCCGCCTTGTTGTTATTGACGCGCGGCGGCTCCGGCCCCGCCCGCCCCGGCCCGCCCCGCGGCCAATGGGAGCGCGAGGAGCCGCTGACCCCCGGCCCGCCCGCACGTCAATGCAAACCGGGCCCCGCGGGCCAATGGCGGCGCGCGCCGCCCGCCAGGCGCGGCTTCAAACCCGCCCGGCCCCCTGCACCGAATCACCAGGCTGGAANCTCAGCCTCCTCCAGGCTAAACACCCCCAGCTCTCTCAGCCATACCTCATAGGGCCTGTTCTCCAGCCCCTTCACCAGCCTTGTTGCTCTTCTCTGGACTCGCTCCAGAGCCTCAACATCCTTGTGGTGAGGGACCCAGAACCGCACACAGGATTCAAGGAGCGGTCTCACCAGTGCTGAGTACAGAGGGATAATAACCTCCCCAGACCTGCTGGTCATGCCGTTTCTGATACAAGCCAAGATGCTGTCAACCAACACTCCCAGGTCCTTCTCCTCCAGGCAGCTTTCCAGCCAGACTTCTAGTCTGTAGCTGCACAGGGTTGTTGTGCCCCTAGTGCAGGACCCAGCATTTCACACCTCTTCAACCCCAGCCAGGACCACATGGAGCACAGGGACCATGCCCATTTTGGACCTCTTCAACCCCAGCTGTGACCACATGAAGCACAGGGACTGTGCCCACTTCCCACCCCTTTGACCTCAGCCATGACAACATGGTCAGAGCATGGGATCCATGCCCTCTTCCCACCTCTTTGACCCCAACCGTGTCCATGTGGACCATGGGGCTGTGCTCCCTTTGCATCTCTTTGACCCCAACTGTGTCCACGTGGAGCACAGGGACTATGCTCGCTTCCCACCTCTTCAACCCTGGCCATGCCCATGTCTCTGATTAAAGGCCTGCCGTGTAAAAAGGCACAGCACACCGTCATAGAATCATAGAATAGTTTGCATGGGAAGGGACCTCAAAGATCATCCAGTTCCAACCCCCCCTGCTGTGGTGCTGTGTGGGCAGACCCTACGGCTTGGAAAGCAAAATGCAGGCACACTGAAATAGTTATGTAAAACAGACGTTTTCCATTTCTATATCATAGGGAAATAACTACACTTCCATATCACATGGATGCATTGTGAAACCAGATGTCCAAACATACTTTAAGAGAGGAAACAGTATTTAAAGCCCTTTAGGAACAGGCACAGATCTCTCTTTGGTGACCGATGACAGGACCCGAGGCAATGGCAGGAAGATGTGCCAGGGAGGTTTAGGTTGGACAAGAGGGAAAGGTTCTTCACTCAGAGGGTGGTGGAGCGCTGGAAGAGCTCCCCAGGGAGCCAATCACAGCACCAAGCCTGATATTCATGAAGCATTTGGACAATGCTCTCAGGAGCATGGTGTCAATTTGGGGCTGGACACGAGTTAGACTTGATGATCCTTGTGGGGCCCTTCATCTCAGGACATACTATGATTCTATGAATCTAGGACAAGTTGCCATTATAGACAATATGCCAGCTCAAATGCAGCTCGGGTTCATCAAGACACACATGACACCCAACTCTGCCACAGACTACACACAACACGTGTTGTGTTCCACACGTGCCTTCCACATTCCTCGCGATGTCATTCACAGCTCTGCCAGCATTTACCCTCAACAGCTCGCAGAAGTGCTTTAGAACAGCCAGCCTTTGAGCAGTGCCTTAGCTACGTGACAAATGCCATCAGGTCACAATTAAAAGCAAAATACACATATAAGTGATGACTCTGACAGCAAGAACAGCAAAAATAAGCTCCTCATTGATATACATAATAGCATCATTTGATGCAGATGAAAACACCTTATAAGGTTAGGAGACACAAAGCCAAAAGCAATGCTTTAGAGAAATGTGGGGGGTTTTCCAGGATAATCACACTACTTGCAGTGTCAGGATGCTTTTATTTTCTTTCCAAAATTGCTGTCATTTAAAGGCTGGAAAATGAAGTCTTTCCTCCTCTGATCTCTCTGCTACTGTGCAGTTTCTAGTATAAGCAATTGTCACGTAAACTTCATCCACCTCGTTAATTTAGCTGATCCATATAGCCTGTTAGAACCAGAAGACTGCTTCCTGTGCTCTCAGATGCTTTGGATGCTCACTTAAGATAAGCACTTAACAATAAGTGAAGAGAAAGGCTTAACATACCTGCTTTAAACAGTGGGCAATGTTTGGAGATGGATCCTGTCTTCGTTCTTCCCTATACGTTAAATATTACTTACTAGATCCCATTAATAAGAATGCACTTAAGTGCAGTTGGAAAGAAGCTGCGTAAGAGGAGAATGCTGCAATTCCTGCTTGTGCCATTAACCACAAGTGTGGGCTCTCCTTCAGCCTTAATGGATCTGTCAGCAAAACTGCTATTGCACTTTATTTCTGGTGGCACTGGAGGAGTAAGAGACAGCAAAACTTCATTTTCAGAGATCCACATTCAGTTTGCAGTGCTGACACCTAGAGTTAAGCTTTCTACTTTGTAAAATAGATGGGTTTGATTTGCAGCTACACAAAGATGAAATGTACATTTCCTGGGGTCATTTCAGAAAATAGTAATATTAAAAACATCTTGACTTTCCATTTTGGAGGCAAACTAATTCTCATGCAACCAATACTGCAGTTTATCCAAGTGACAAATACTGGGCAGGGAGAAATGCTTCATTCAACATTATATAATAATAATAGTATGACAAAACAACAAAGTATTACTGCAGATATAACGTGCATGAGCTCTTTGCCCTTTTTCAAAAGTTTTTCCACACTAACTCTAGGCAGATTGTTTCTGATTATTTCCAATCCACACCTTAACTTCAAACAAAATGAAAAGCTTCCATTTGCAGAATTCACACAGCCTTGAATGGGAGGATGAGGTGAACATAGAATGCCCAAATAATTCATTCATTGTTTAACAAAAGCCATTAAGAAATAACTAATTATTGCTACACTGATGAAAATCCAACTAAAGACGAATTTCTATTTGAACAAACCACTGGCACAGGCATTGGCTTGTTTGTTTCTTTTCAGTTTGAGAATGCTCGCACTGTTTTTTCTTGCCAATAGAAAAATACAGTTGAAAGATTTACCCATAGCCTAGAATCAGAGAGAAGAGGTGAAAACATCAAAACCTTTGCCAGTGGTAGTCACTTGTCACTATGCTATATGAACCCTGTGGATAAAGGAGCTTGTTCAAGCTTATTTGTTCAAGTGCAGGTCAGGAAATGGTGGACCTTATTAAAAAAATGAAATAGTGCAGAAGAGCAGAGAAAAAATAAAAGTGTGGACACTGGCAGATGAGGGCTGTGGGGGAAGTGCAAGGTCAGTACAGAGTCACTAAGTGAGAGGTCAGAAGAGAATTAGCTCTAGGAGACAGCTGGAGAATGAGAAAGGTTATTTATGGAGAATAAGGTTGAATTTCATTCAGGACTGCAGGATAAGAAAGGAGGGTAGGAAGAGCTTGGAACGATTGTTATCAGCTCCGACTGTAGACAAGTGGGTGCTGTGGAAGATCAAAGTATTTCAAGAACAAGTAAGCTTAACATTTTAAAAGGATTGAAAATTACTGTATTCAGACACTTCACCATCCATCTCATAGAGGAATCACATTGAATCTTGCATTTTTTTTGACAAAAGAGGAACAACACACTGACTCCCAGATCTCCCCTACTGCTCCCCAAGTCTGCTATATCCCCTCAGATTCCCATAAGGAAAAGCACTTTCCCTTGATGTATCAGCAGCATGTATCCATTTCACACAGCCCTTGACCATTTCCCAACACACATGAGCACTAGGACAATTCACTCCTGTCCAGTTGCACAAAAATGCATATGAAGGCCCAGAGAAAAAGTTTGGTGCCAAAATCCAATTCTAATAACATTTCAGTGTCCAAGACAGGCAGGGCTATGTAGAAAAATGATGGACTGGCTCCTGCATGAACAACCAACATCAGTGTGCTTTGTAAAAAATATGTTTGTTCAATGATAGCAGAGCAAGCATGCCTGCAGTTCTGAGAGCACAGGGAAGCAATCTTGATATAAGATTACTCTATGTGTTTTTAATTGCTTCTCCCCCTCCAAGTCAGTTGTATGTTCCAACTGTGTATTCAGGCCTTCTGAAAAGTTAAGCAATACTGCTAGTCTATAAGCCAGCAAAGGAGGCACCGGTAAGGAGGAGGTGGAAGAACGGTGCAAAATGTGCCAGGACACGAGCGGCTGAATGGACTCTACACTGCTAGCTACATGCAAGCTGTGACGGAGCTTGTTTCTCCAGCCCCTAGACATTCTAGAAGGGAAAATAGGAACCATATTCTGCGTTAACTACAAGTTAACATCAGCATTTCACACCATGAGAAGGCCAAGGTACAACTGCTTTTGTGTATAAGCAAAAGGTATTCTGGAACTGAGAGTTTACAAATGACATGAGGCAAGCGTAAAATTTGTCCTGAGACAGATCATCCCCCGCTGCTACAGTGTACAGAGGTACAGTGGGTTTGTTCTCTGCGTCACTTCCCTGATGTCCTGAAAAACCCCAAAGCAATCAGAAGTGCTGCTCTGAGGGCCTGGCAGGCTGTCTGGCTTGCTGTTGTTGCATAATTGCAATTGCTGAACACAGACAATTGTCTGTACCACTTGGAAAGCAGGGCCTTCAAGAAAGTCTAAGTCAGCAACTTTTGCAGCTCTAGCATCTAAGACATTTGAGTCTAAAGCTTACATACTTTACAAGCGTACAAGCTTCATTGTCATAACTGATGTCAAAATGGGTTTTGCAGCTGTATTTTACACATCACGCTGCTGCTCAATGAGCAGCAAGGTAGACACTTCTTGTGGGAGAAGAGTGAACCCTCTTTCTTCACTATACCTCCTTTACACTTCGATTACCCTCTTTGCTGTCCCACAGTGTGAGAGTCTCTTTCCTAGACCCATCCCATCCTAAAGGTTTGTCTCCCTTTCTCTCTTTCGTGGTCTCTCCTACTTTTTTCCTACCTTTTCCTCAGATCCTTTTGTTTCCTCTTGTAAGTGCCACTTTCGTCATCTGCTTTCCCTCACCATTTCCCCCACCACCAAGATCAAAATTCTTTGCTCAGCCTCAGAGAAACTCTCACCTCTGTGATCTCTCAAAAGCTCAGCCCCCTTCAATCTCCTACAAAAGCCCCCCTTTTCTTTTTCAGCTTTCACAATTGTCCGTGTGTACAACACCTCTCAAGTATCCTCCAGAATACCTCTGCATTGGTTTTTTGTAGGTTCTGCCCAAATCACCCAAGAGCAGCAGTTAATTGCATAGCAGATGCAGAGTGAAGGTGACCAGAGGGCATGGGGCTTCTGATGCTGCTGACTCACAGCAGGCTTAGTGGAAGCCTGATTTCAGTGGAACAAAGCACATGCAGGAGAAAGGGGTGAGAGCGTGGTTTCCTTAAATCTCCTTTGTCCCAAAGTAAGTTGGCTCTCCATCTGGGGGCAAGCTCAGACCAACATCCACAGCGTTACTCTAGGCACCGTGGGTATAGAACCTTGAACTGATCTGGGGACAGAACAGATTACAGAGCACTTAACACTATCTCAGTCTCACAGGTTTTTCTTTCTCTCCCAGTCTTCTCAAGTGTCTTAAGTCCTTACCACCTAAAGAAGACCACCACCTGGGTTGCATCTTTCCAGCCCCTGATCCTGGGAGCCCTACACAGTTTGGGGAATACAGCACACTACACTAATCCACACCTGCTCCAGCAGTACCAGTCCCAGAGCTCAGTGGGAAGGAGAAGCGTTCGTGAGCTGTGGCTGCTACAGCAGCCTCCACCAGCTTCCACTGCCTGGCCTTGCCTCCAGTCAGCCAAAGATCTGTGGGTAAGGGAGGAACAAAGCACTGTTGTCCCCACCCACTCCCCTGTAATTATTCTGTGCTTCACTAGCAGGATTATCTATCTGGATGCACAGTGCGCTGCAGCCAGCTGTAACCATAGAGAATTAGCTGTTCCCCTCTTGGAGAATTTTCCCTTCTCTCTTCCTAAGTATTTTCAACTAGCTTACATTAATTTAGCATGCAACCCTTTCTGCTTGTTGTTTACTAAACCAAGGATGAGAACTGGTCCTTATGCTAGAAAACTGATCCCAATTAGATGGGGTGGTATACCCAACTCTTAGACCCTATTTGCCTTGCTACCTGTTTTCTCTCTGTTTGCCAAGGGTACTGGATCCCACCCTCTTAGCTAGCCAACCTCTGGCCCAGACCAGCTGTGACCCCAGCCTCAGGACTCTTCAGACTCATAAATAGGTTCCTAATGCCACACCATCCTACATGACACTGTGTCCTGCCTGGATCCGATAAGAGAAAGCAAAAGAAAATCAGTAAAAGAAAGAAGCAACTTGGCTTCTCCATCAGTAGATCAGTTTTCTTTGAACACTGAAGTTAGAAGGACGAGCTGTTAGTCTTTCTTTTAGCTGCTGGGGTAGGCTGACCAGTTCAGGCCAATAAGGGAAGACTCACTCGAGACAGGCTTTCAAAACCACAGACTTTCTCCCCAACTCTTTCCTCATCTCCCCTCTCACCAGTTCTATTGCCTCCTGCCCAGCAACAGCTTTCTCACTTGCTCCTGGTTAACCAGCAGTGCTAGTGGCCAGCATCATTAACCCTTCTCAGAGGCAGATGGAGTAAGAGTGGCAAATAGAACAACAAAATACAGAGCTAGAAACTCATCCCTGCCGTATAGCAGCAGCAGCAGGAGCTGAAAAGCTCTGTAAAATTACTCTTTAGGACAGGCTGAACACCTGCAAAACAGGCGGCTTTCATGGTTGCTGTATTTATTATTTAAGAAACAGGTCCATCATCTGCAGTCATACTGAGAAGTAATTTATTACGTATTCACAATAGTAAAAAATCCCATGTACTGTCTGCAAGATTTATGTTCCTAGATCACTGAAACAGCTGAAAAATTCAGCCTACAAACATGTCTGAAAAGAAGACAGGGACCAGGAGCTCATCTCAATACTTAACGACTGTTAGCTGCATTCTCAAGTACATTTCCATTCCTTGGGCCAAACCAATACCTTTAAATACACTCGGTCATATCCAGCTATGTACAATCCTTCCTTGATGTTAGGTCTTTCTGTGAAGCAAGGCAGTATTCTTTGCATACTCAAGAAGTCTAACCCTCAATTAACCAAGGGAAGCATACTCAGCCATCAAACAGATAACCCAGACATGGTTGTGCAATATATTACCCTCTCTGAACGTACCCCTTTTTCCAGGAACGCTTCACATCCAGTTCTTATACTGCAAACAGGGTCTGTGAGTAATGTTTCATTCATGATTCACACTATTTTTCCAACTGCATTCTTGTTTCTGCAAGCTCCCGTTAGGGAAGCTGTGTTCCCTGCCACTTGCCTGTCTGCAGCTCCCCGTGCAGACAGCTGCAAGGAGGAATGTACAAGAATCAGACCCCTGCGGTGCCATGGAACAGTGCTCGTAGATCACGAATCTTGTAAACTCCATTATACAGCTGTCTGCACATGCAGCTGAGCAGCAGGAAAAGACAACACAAGAATTGCAAGAGGAGATGACAACTTGGGAGAGAGATAAGGAGAAACCTAAGGGTAGATGGAGAAACCAAACCATGTAAGTTTGGGGATATCTCGAGATAGCTATTAAATAAATCTGGGGATACCTGCATGGGCACCATCCTTCCCAACATGCTCACCAGGGCTGGCTGCAGCACAGCTATCATGGAAAGTTCTGTCATATTAAGTAGAACAGCACTTGGCAGCTTCTGTGAAGTATTGTCACAGCCAGCGCAGCTGGGTGCTGCAGGGGCTGACAGCCTCTCTAACACTGTCACAATAGCAAGCGCTCAAAAAAGAAAAAAAAAAATCACCAAAATGGTTTGGGAACAGAGATGAAAAGTAGTTTTAAAACATGTCCTTTAAACTCATCTCCAAACAGATGGGCAGGGGATGATCTGATGGACCAGGGAAAGCTGATCTCATGGTTTATATCCACCTTGGCAAGACCTCCTGGGTCTGCACTTAGTGTGCCCAAGCGCGTGGGTTCCTCATGCTCTGTCCAAAGGCTTTTTAACCTCCTCTCACTTGAGATAAGCTGTGATGTCAACTCTATCTCCCTGATATACCTCCAGGGTACAGTTCTCTACTTCCTATCCCTTTGCAGAAAGGCCTTACACTTCAGTGGCCACAGGCAAGTAGGAGCAATGCTGCACCTTCCCTTATCTCTCACGTGCCCCAAGTGCTAAATGCATCTTTCCCCACACCTCTAATCTGTTTTACACTTCTGGTTTCAGGGAGTTTCAGAGGAAACCAGTGCACACACTAGCTTCACAAAGAATTAAAATAAGCAAGTCAGAACAATCATTCTTAAATACACCACCACAGCAAGTATACCCATCCAGACAAAACAACTGGATATTTGTTCATCTCCTTGCACTCTTGGAAGTTCATTAGGCAAGTGCCAGAGTCATTTGAGAGGATCAGGGTCATGCTATGCACGTTACATATCTTCAGTCAGACCTCTTGCCTCTTGTTCATCCAGTAGAAACACCTAAAAATCATATCTTCCTTTTGACAGTCTTGGACGCAAAAAGAAATAACCACTTTTCTTTTTTTGTTCCTAAATAGCTCTAAGTCCTGAGAGCTTAAAAACCTGATCTAAAGTTATTATCCCTTTAAAAGAAAGCTAAGTTAGTAACTGTCTATTTCACAGATCTGCATGGGAAAAGCTATGCTGCCTTTGAGAGAGAGGGATAAATTAAGAAGAAAAAAGAGTGCTTGCTACATAAGACGCTTACTAAAATGTTTGAAATAACCTCACTACGAAAGCTTTTTCCAAACACAGCCATGCTTGATTTCAGCAGGAACAGCAAATTCCAGAAAAATCTGTTTCCCACTGGGGAGAAATGCACATATTCAAGAAAACTACTGCTAGAGATAGCAGTCTAAGGTTACCCGCAGCAGGCTGAGTGTGCGCACAGCCCTGTGCTGCACAGGGGTTAGTAGCAATTGCGGCTGAGTGGTACTCAGCAACTCAGCTGCTGCTGGCTATCCAGAAACTCCTTTATGGTCCCCATTTACTGCACACCAGAGCTGCCCTATTACTTACTTTTCTCTCAGGGCCCTGCCAAGCCCATACAGCATCCACAGACACACAAGCCTTGCTGGGGCTCACTCTTCCCCCATTTAGGGGTTATTTCTAAATGGTTCTGAGAGAGGAACACTTGCCTTTTCTTGCAGGTTTCCTTTCAAACTAGCAGCAGATTGCCCTGAATTCACATCTGCCTCTAAGCAAGGCACCATTCAGCTCTCTACCTAATACCCCACAGAGATAGACACGAGAGACATAACAGGTTTCTTACAAGCACAGTTACAATTAATTTAGCATCTAGACAGAAGCCCAGTCCCAATTTCCCCCCTACCTTGGATCAGCAACAACAAGAGCACACAGAGCCAGAACCTGTTCCCAAACAGTATTTCACTTCTGGTTTTTAAACCCCTTGCTCATTTACACACACACTTAAAAAGAAAAAAAGAAAAGCTGGGGGCATCTCACAGCTGAAACTAAGCACCCAGCTGCAAGGTATTTCACTGATTGCATAAGTGAAGATCGAAAAGGAAAATAAATTAAAGAGCAATGTAGCAAAATCTATCCCTCATAGCATCTCCGTTCAAGTTTTTATTAATATTATAAGCTAAATAAGGGGGAAAACTCATATACAAGGGCTTTTTGCTTGAAAAGCAGGTGTGCTTATCAAGTATAACACATCAATTTCTTTTACACGGATGCTGTTTTTACAAAACAGAGAAATACAAACTTTTTCTGGCTGGCAACACAAATTGTTGCACACTTAAGAATGGAAAGAGGCACTAACTTATTGTGATAGTTAAAGATATCCATCACTGTATGAATTAAGCGCAACATGAGACACTCAGATGTCACTGGCACATTTGGTAAGAGGGAGCAGATCCTTTGATTTCATGTACAGTCTAATACACATTGTTTATTTCTTTGCTCTGTAGCTGTGTTGGCTGTTTCTTAAAGTGTGGAAGACAGATAAGAAGTATCATCAGAAGGTGACTCACTGGGATAAAAAGGCCAGGGCTGTCCAAGCATAGTTGGCAGGGTGGGCAGCTACATTGAGAGCAGCTCACAGCTTCATCGCAGCACGATGGCATCTCCTCGTTGCAGCCCTTTAAAGCTTGTTGATTCAAGCCTCAGACACAGGCTTTTTACGGCTGCTCAAACAGGAGACGTTTTTCACCACAACATTGCATTCTAAGGAAACCCAAACTATTCATACCTTCTGATTTCATATCTCCAATGCAGTGAGGTTAGCACCCAGAATCCCTCTTGAAGGTCTCCTTTGTGATAATGACATGGCACTTAAGCAAACTGAGATAATTTTAAAATAGATTTGCTTTTCTTTATTTGGCTGTTTAATGTAGTTCTGTATTTTTGTTAGTACAGAGAACTCACTCAGATCAGCCACCTTCACTTTTCCTCACTGTCTTTAGTTTGTTTCTTGTACACTAGCACAATGCTGCAACACTCAACAGAGCATTAACCACATTTTTAAAAGCTTCCTATTAGTCCTAAAAATTTGCTCATCAGAGGAAGAGAGGGATATGCTAAGTGCCCCAGAACTGTTTAGGACAATTTGCTAAGGATACAGACTTGGAAATTATACTTCAATGTCATTGCAGATGATAACATACTGGCCTGTATAAGCCATATATGAACATTCAATAATGAAGGCTGCTGGTTTTCTCCATTTTTAGGATTTCTATTTTACCTTTTTTTAAAAAAAAAATTCTGTCCATTTTGCCACGTAATAGCATTTTTTATTATCATACTATATTGGTAACATCAACACAGTAAGACTTACAACTGTACTTTCCCATCTGAAGTGTTTATCTAATGCTGATATTTGAACGGCCCCAATTAGGGCTGATTGATCCCACATTTACCCCAGCACAGCATTTTGTGTTGCATCCTTCTATTCACACAGGGTTTTGCTGGTAGTGCCTGGGCTCCCCAGAGGCTCAGGGGACAAAGTACATCAACCTCGCTATGCTTTCCAATTGGATTTTCTGAATTTGCTGTGCCTGCTCCCACGCAATGAACTTAACAGACAAAGAACTGAAGCAGAGATGAAGACTGTGAAAATTAAAGGTGGAAGAGAAAGCAAATTAAACAGGGGCTTTGCTAGACAGAGATTGAGGCAGGAATAAAATTCCTTTGTAGTGCTGTAGATTACAAAAAAAAAAAAAAAAAAAAACCCTAAAACAATAAATACCCAAAACAAAAAAAAAAATNTAAACACTAAATACCCAGACCAGCACATACTTTGGCCATTTTCTCATAAGTTTAAAGCCAGCATCATGTTTGTTACACTGACATCACACTAGTAATGAAGGCACTCTGAAAGACAGTTCGGAAAGACAAACAGAGTTTTATCAGACTAAATTCACATTACATAAACACTGGTCTTTAAATACAGTTGTGTCCCCTGCATTATCAAAATAAATCTGAGGTAGTTCCCATATTACGACTTTCCTTAAAAAAAAAAAAAAAAACAGGCAGAAATTACCCCGTTCATCCTCCACTTAAGGACAATGTGAACTTCTGATAAAAAGTTTATTTTCGTTGCTCTGCCAAGTGCTAGGCCCAGGACTTGGGAGGATTAATAACAGGAACGAGCTGGAGACACGTGATTTAGTTAGCCTTTAGTTTGCAGTTCGGCTCCTTAGCAAGGTACAGTCTGACCTTAGGTGACTGTGGCTAAAAGGAGCAATTACAGAGCTCAGCAGTGGAAAAACAAAAACAGACAGACAGGAGCCATATAACTAAAGGAATTTAAAGTGTTCAGCTAAATTATGCACATTAGAATACACTACATCCAAGCTTTGTTAACCACTTCAGTGAAAAAATAAATTCAGAAGAGACTGCAGAAACCTTGGAATTCTTCTAGAACAGTTGTTATGCTGCTTTCTTTTATCTCTTGAGCAGCAAATAAAAGTACACTTTGTTTTATCTAAAGTTATATGGCTCCATCACATTCATACTGGAATACATCATAAATATTAATTGATTTATGATTTTAATTCCTTACAGAAAGGAAAATCTAAATTGAGTGACTTGCCCTGAGTCACCTCGGAAGTATTTGTCACTGCCTGGAAGTGCAGGTGTAATCTCACCTCCTTCATCACAGTATCAACCTTTTAAAAGTTCAGTGGTTTCTGTGAAATCATATATTCCAGATAGTTAATACAGCCAAGTAGAAGTCTGTATTTTTAAAGCACTTCTAACATAACCCATGATTCTGCAGTAAAGCTCTGCCTCTCCTAGAGTTAGCACATCTTGGTCAGCACGAGCGAAAAACTGCTTAGTGTCAGCCACAAAATTCAGCTTTCTAATGGTCATCTAAGAGGTTTTAAGCACAAATTTCTGATACTCATTTAAGAGTGTGCTTCTCTGAAGGTTAATTTATCATGAAAATGCTAGTAATAGTCAAGAAAGATGGCATTTAGTGTAGCAGGCTTGACCCTAGAAAGAAATGTCTCCCAGCTTCTTTACGAATTGGAACCACGGCAGAAAAAGGAGCTGGTGCTCTGGGGAGACATGTAGTGGGTTTACTCAGCATCCGATTTGTGTATGGGGAATAACATTACACTTTTGAGGAATCTCGGAAACCTGCAGAGACTCTTCCCACAGCTGTACAAGGAAACAGTTCTCATCTCCATCTATTTTGTTAACTCTGCTGGTTTAGAAGATTTCCTTGTTTTAGCAAGGAACTGCTGGCATTTTCTGCGTAACAGTTGGGATTCCTGTTCAAGGAAGGTTTTGAGAGAAATACTTCTGGTGAGATGAGCAGCAGGTACAGAGATGGGCTGGCATCCTCCGTCCCATACTGCTTATGACTCTGCAGCCAAATCACCTGGAAAGCTTGGGTGCTGGTACTCAGGCAAGGAACTTTAGGATCAGAAGAAGCAACTCCACTGAAACAACTGGAGATGATTTTGGTCCTCTACATGATGTCTTTCAAATGTTGTTTGTGGGCACAGAAAAACACCAGAGGCATGTCTTTGGGATATAGTCATCAAAACGCAGGCAGCTTGGGATGCTCACAGATGCCCACTGCAAGCCACACACGCCTGCTGCCTGCTGATCTGTTTTAGAGAAAATTGCTAGGGTTGAGGGAATTTATTTTGTTCCATACTTCAAGGGCCTCCTGTGGCCAGAAGGACAGGCCAGATGCAGCTGAGCACTCCCTCCTCTTCCTGATGCAGAGTGGAACCAGTGGGGCCAAGCACCGCTCTCTGACATCCTTGGAAGGCTCGCTGCACAGCCCTGGGAACAGCAGTCAGGGGACAATCCCCACCCTTCCACATCCAGGCCAGCCAGTCAGGAAACTTGTGGGGGGCATCCATAGACATCAACCTCTACTAATTCTTCCCACTTAAAGCCACCACTTAGTCCTTCTTTAAGGTGTGTTTCATGAGCATATTGAGTTCATAGGTGTATTGAGTTGTATAAGTTTAAATTGGGGTTAGCTATCCAGGTTGGATGGACCCTGAGAAAGAGCTTTTAAAGCTCTTCTGTGTAAACACTTGGTATGTTAGGGGAACATGTCAGAACATAACAACAGCTCTTTGCACTGGTACAACAGGTTACTGGCTGTAATTCTCAACTAAGACAATAGATTCACGTAACCACAAAATTTAACATATTTATAAGAAGATCCAGTGTTACCTACAAAGACAAGAAAAGATGGTGTATTAGCTGGGACTGAGAACCTGTTTTCACCAGCACCTGGCTCCCTCCTCGCATAACCAGCTGCGGTGGAGGTCAGCTCATCCTCTCAGATATCCTTGCTCTTACAGTCAAAGAAGCAAGTGCTGTGACCTGATCCAGCTCATCAAGCACCGCTGCCAAACAGGAGATCCAAGGCAAAATGCTTCCATATAAGGGGAGAAAGGAGGCAGGAGAGTTTAGAAGAAAAAGACAGATCAAAAGGAAAATGTTGTAGCACAATTCTACTGTCATCAACATAGGCTGCATGGTGCCACATTTGGCCCATTATCCCAGGTATAAGAACTATCTGGACATACTATCCGGACATGACATCTCTTCTGCAGAGCACTTAGGATTAACTTTTAGAAACCACAATAATTTATCATTGAAGTAAAAAGAACAGTGAAAACCCAAGCATTCACACGAATCAGGAGTAGCCTCTGGCAGATGTACAGGAAAGCATTCAAGCTACATACAGTAGATCATCAGCATCTGTACCTACTGCTGTTTTTTGAAATATATGTTGTACCTTAAACAAAAAGGAAAATCCTACGACATGATACCTGAATGCCCATTGGAGTATGCCCTGAGACAGCTCTGTGAACCATGCAATGAAGGAATCTCCACAGTTAGTCCAGTTTTAGGGAGCTCATTAGTAAATTGGAACAAGCAAGGCTATGGCACTGAATAGTCTGCAAGTTTGAGAACTCTTTGCAGAAAACATAAGCTCTGTTTTACTGTGAATAGTGTGATGCTTGTCTGAGCAGTGGCTTGCTGCAGAGTGCTGTCTTGTTAGCTCACCTCTGGGCATAACAGGTAGTTGTCACTTGCATGGAAATGAAAACAGTGGTTAATGAACTAATTAATTCAGTCAGTGTTTAAAAATCCCTCCTTCCCATTACCCCACTCCCTCCATGATGCTTAAGTAAACGTGCAGAAAGGGGTCTGATTCTCCTGTGTCTCTGACTTTGAGTATATACACAGTGCTCCCTCTTCACACAGTTAGCTTTGATGTAAAGGCACCATGTGTGCTAGCTACTAACTCTACCTAAAGACATTCTAGGCACTCCTTGTCTAATATGCACCTTACTTCAGCGTGCAAGACATTTGGTTCCCAAAAACATGATAGGATGGCTAGAGTAACCACTAACCAGACATGCTGGAATGCCGGAAAGTGTCCAAGATTAGTCATTTGGCAGCAAACCTGGGGAAATCTCGCTTTACATATCCCACTCTGGACAGAAAGGTTTAGTGCTTGGAGCCTTTTGGCAGGCCTCAACCTGACTCTGCCCTGCAGAGCACAACACATTTTAGATCAGCCATAACTACAACAGCTAGAGCCGGGATGCAATTGCCATGAAAATCTGGATCATTCACTTTATCAAATGAAGGGGTTTGGAAAGGGCTGGAGAACAGGCCTTATGAGGAACAGCTGAGAGAGCTGGGGGTGTNTGGTTTAGAGATTGGTGGGAATGGTTGGACTCGATGATCTGGTGGGTCTCTTCCAACCTGGTTATTCTATGATTCTATGAAATCCGTCTCCAGCATATTCTTTCCTTCACCAAATCCACACAAACCTAAACAAACCCTTTCCTATGTTGGGCCTTGGGGCCTTGATTTTTTTTTTCCTGGATAATTTCAGCTTCTGTGTTTGTCAGCTAAAAGGAAAATGCATGTGTGGTGTACACATTGATCAGAAATCTGGTGGATGTTTGTATATTATACAAGAGATCAAAGGTTGGAGAAATTTCATTCTCATTTGAGAGCAGCAAAACAAGGTTACTGAAGAGGGTACATGCTATTCTCAGATACACAAGCCACGGCAAATGCAAGACTGCATTTAGATGCTACAAAGCTGGCAAGACTGAGAAGCAGCAACGCTTCTTTGGTCACTGAAGTTTGATGTAGGACTTGCATGGACACACCTTAAAAGAGGAACTGGCACCTGCACCTCCCTGCACTTCTAACAAGGGATCCAGTCACCTACACGTAATGTAACCTGTTTCTTGTGCCACATCCACACCAGGCAAGAGCGCAGAGTGCAGAACCTACACCATCGCTTTGAGCAAGCTCATCCAAACCAGCAGCCAAGTGCTGCACGGGGACAACTCTGGAATAACTCACAAACAGCACAGCTGGAGCAGTATAGCCTGGATCCTTGGTTTAGTGTGTTTGATTCTCAAAAGAACCACTTTGCTTGAACTTAGTGCTGGGCTGAGACACAATTAGTCCAACCAGTTCCAGAGCTAACATGCTCACTTTGAGACCATGGACGTGGGCATCACACTGCTGTGTGGCGCTGCCATGGGCTCAGAGTTTCTGCTCAGAGCTGCAGAAAATAAACCAGCTAAAACATGCAGAAACCGGCAGCTGCCTTCATGTTTTTCATGTATTAAGCTGCAGAACTGGTGCCAAGAACTCCTGCACTCAGGACTGCACAGATGATATTGCTCCTTCAATGTATGACATTCATGTAGCATTCCAGTGGGGAAAGAAACCAGCACAACCCAATGGATGAATGGAAAAAAAGAACTGCTTCAGGTTGATTTAAAGAAGATATTTAGTCATGCTTGGGAAGGAATAAAAAGAGAACAGGTGACCAAAATAGAATGAAGCAATTGGAAACAGCTGGTATTTGATTAAAAGAAAGATACTGTCTGGGGTGAGAAATTTAAAAGCCTCTAGTATTTTGAAAGGGCAAATTATGCATGACTTTTTAATCCTTTAAATGGTGCCAGGTTATCCAGAATCCATTCCAGAAAGGTTTCTGAAATAGTTTATTCTAGAACTAAGCCAAAACCTTCAGCCAACTCTGGAAAATCTTATGTAGACTCAAACTAACATTTTGTGAGCTCATGTCAATGTTGGAAAACTGCTCCAGATGAAAGCATGAGGGAATAGTTTTGCAAAGGAACCCCTGAGTGTCAGCTGGGTTTTATGATTTGCAGCAAGAAAAGGAAACTAAAATCCTTCATAGAAGAAAAAGAAAAATAGACGCTTTGAGTTGCATTTGCTGACAGAACCATTATTGTCTTTTCATTTCACGAAGAGCAGAAAAGTTTCATGCTGTTCTGGAAACAAAAGTAGGTGTTTGCGTTACATGAGATTTACGTCAGTGCACTTAGCCTACAGATGTAGAAGATGGTTCCTCAGTCCTGCCCACAGCACCTCGTGACTATGAATGTGACAAAACCTATTTTATTGCTCCAGTCGGTGCCCAAATCACACTAACTACCATTCAAATCTCTGCAATTCAGACAGTGTAGTCTTCCCCAGCTAGTAGGTATGCGGGTGTCACAGCCCACAGGGCACACAGGTGATGCTGTTGTAGGCACCAACAAATCTCTTTGTCAATGCAACCTTTTTTTTAGGTTTCGTGTAAACGTTCAGGCGCATCCAAATCTGAGGCACCCTTGTCATTCATGATTCTGGGTCACCAGCTGCTCTTTATGTGCTATCAGACTCTTTTTTTCCCCTGCTCTCTCTTTTTTTTTTTTAATGCTCTCAAAAAGTTAGTAGATAAATAACAGGAATTACTTTGTCCCCTTAGTAAATCATTGGCAGACCTGGATCAGCATTTTAAGATGTATGGATCTTGGTAGGAAAACAACCAGACAGTATACTACTACTTTTCATAACAAGCACTGAGGTTTTGCTTCTATGAGCATCCAAATCTTTTTAAGTCACAAGTAGGAAGTGTGCTGTAATAAGCAAATATAAAGTCAGATGCTTTTGGCTGTACAAAGCCATATGGAAGAAGAGAAGAGGAGCTATGTGAAATCCATGACATCTGGGAAACACTATGTACATAGAATCCAAAGACAGTATACATTGCCAGCCTGAGAAAATAACAAATCAGTAAGTATTAGGTTAACTCACAAAAATACCTTTTGTGGGACATCAGATCTGTTTGGAAATTTAAGCCAAATTTGGGAAATGATTGTAAGCACAGGCAAAAATTCAAACCAGATATGTATAACATATTCAAATATGTTTTGAGCAGAGGGGTTGAACTAGATGATCTCCAGAGGTCCCTTCCAACCTCAACTATTCTATGATTCTGTGAAATGTTTTGCTTTGGTATTTTCTAAATGAAATGGTTTGGGTTTGATTTTTTTCTTTTCCAAAATTAAAGGGGACAAAACCAAACAGCTTATAAAGAAGCACCAGGCATTCTGTTTGGAACTGAATAAAAACATGCTGCAAAATTTAGGAATTTTCCTTCTAAACCCCTTCAGTTTTCTCCAAATGAACCTCTGCTTTTAGTTTCATTAAACCTATGGGATTTTTTTCATATTTGAGGAGGAGGAGTTAGAGACCAAACCAGAAAAACTCACCATTCATCCAACTCTGCTCCCAATCCCTATTTTGTTATTCACAGGTGAAAAACTGCAACGATGATAAATGCTTTCAGATGTACCCCTGTTTCTTCAGGGCTGAAGGTGCAGAGCAGGCATCTCTGCAGCCAACAATAACAAACAGTAATGCCAACGGTGTGCGTTTCCATGGCCATGGTGCTCCAGAGACCTCCTCTTTCACCCACATGCTCCTCCCTTCCAGAGCCACCTCATCGCCATCTCTCTGAGGTTGGGGAAGGAGGGGCAGTTCAGATACACCCATTTCCCAAAAGATTTTGTTTCAAGGGGGAAGAAGAAGGAGAGGGGGGAAGTGTTTCTCTCTTTCATTCTTTCTCTGGGCCTATTTATCTATCGTGTGTAGTGACTAGTGGAAGGAAAACCGGTTAGAGAGCAGAGGGAAGTAGCACAGGGAGCACCGTTGCACAACCGGCAGTCACCAGAATGAAGCTAGTGTCCCCAGGGCTGTACTGACAAAGCAGAGCAATATTTTCCTATAAACACTAAAACCTCTTGCAGTTAACCCTTGTGCTTGGGCCGGCATGGGAATACACGATGCCAGCAGATCACCTATACCAGAGATGGGCTTGAGTCCATTTGGGGTCGATGACAGCTTTGGCCAAACACATGCTCATGGCCAGCAGTGCAAAAGGTGCTGCTGAGGTTGCTGGGACTGACAGAAGTTGGAGGGGCATCCCAGGAACATCCCGCAGGCAGAGGGAAATGGGGTCTGAGTGCCTGCAGGCTTCATGGCAGCCAGGTGTCCTCTCCATGCCACACACCAATCAATGTTCCGGGCACACAGTCCTCCAATTGCACCTGGGATCCTGGTAGTGTGATCCCACAAAACACAGGAGACCTGCTCCATTATAAAAGAGCTTTTGCCTAGGTAACCAGGGCCTGGGGGACCATTTACCAGTTTTAATACTAAGGGTCTTAGAGTTATCAGCTAAACCTCTGGCTCATCTAAGTATTTAATCTTCCCTGGAGGTGTTTAAGGCACGGGTGGGCGAGGTGCTGTGGGGCATAGTTTAGTGTTTGATAGGAACAGTTGGACTTGATGATCCAGTGGGTCTCTTCCAACCTGGTTGTTCTATGATTCTATGATTTCAGTCTCTGACAGAGCTTATCAGAATTTCCATTCAGCAAACTTCCTTTGAAGAAAAACTATTACTAAAGCTTTTATTACTCTTATTTTTAAAAAAAAAGTCTATACTGACTATTTTTAAAAAAAAGTAAATTTCAAAAGCACAAATTCTTTTTTGGTTTGGTTGGTTAGTTGATCGTGGGGTTTTTCTCTTAGCTTCTCATCCCACTCTCGTCATCTTTTCTTTGCTACTGTCAGGAACTAAAAGGAAAAGCAAATGTGTGGAGTGGGCAACAGAGCCCACAAAGTCACCTTCTGTACCCAAAACAAGCTGAAAAAAGAAAGAAAAGCAAAATCAGGGTCTGGCTATGTGCCCTGAGAAGAGGTATCTGGAGAACTGCTTTCACTTGACTATACAGTCTATTCAAATTCTCCATGTGCCCTGTGTTATTTAAGGAATAAATGGTTAGGGCTGTGATCAGTACCTGCTATGAGCTATGGGAGTTGATTTGCAGCCTGATTCTCAGGACAGGGCTCGTACATGCATCAGGGGAAAATGTCAAACCCCCATTACACTCAGATACCTGCTGCTGGTAAAATACCACTGCTGTGCATTTGCGCAATAGCACTGTTTCTCCACATTTATCAAAAAATCTCAGACTGCTACTGCAAACACAAAGGAGCTTCACCACACCTAGGAGGGAGATAGGGATTGGAACAAACGAGGGAACAGGCAAAGTGTGAGAAAAATGCCAGTCTAGGGAGAGGAGGCAGCTCATCATATTAGCACTTGTCTGATCACACAGCAACACTTCAGTATAAAGAAAACCAAATCTCCATTATAATGTCACTTTTTTGGACTAGGCTCCCACCTGTTAATTTCTACTGATTGACACGTGGAAGAGCACACTTTGATCATCTTGTTAATCAGGTATTCTTGCAGCAATATGTGACGCAGTTTCAATAAGCCAGGTTAAGTCCTTGTGTACACAAGGAAGCAAGCACAAGAAAAGGCAATGATGAAACTACTTTTTTTGCAAGAAGTAACCAGCGACTGAGTGCTTTATGCGCTTTGGGAAATTTAGCTTCATTTATATGATTTTTCATGACTTTCTGCTTAGCATGACAAGGTGTTATCCCTCTAGCTGTGACCGGTTTGGCTTGAAAGTCAAGATTTTGCAAGCTGGCATGCCCCGAGGCTTTAAGCTTGCAGGGAACTCAGTAATTCATTTCAAGGGAGCATCTCCTGTATACAGTGTGTTTTGGTCATCAAAAATACTAACCACTCTTGAGGCTGCTGCTTAGGGGCTCAATAGTTTTCAGCGGACAGGACTGCTGAGTTACTGTAGCCCTGTCGCCTGCTTCAGAGAAAAAGGTCCTTCGTCTCCAAGGCGCCGAATGAGGAGACCCCAGCGCTGCCACAGAGGAAAAGCACCAGTACCAAATGAGGCTGCCCAGCTCCAGATAGGCACCTCACTGCATGGCTGACCCCACAGCCTCCCAACAGAATTACCTTTGCAAAAGCAGCTGACTGGTCAAGACACTGATCGGTCCCCGCTCCCACTGATAGCAGCAGGGACTACAAGCCCTGGGATACTGAAAAATCAGAGCAGTGACACCAGCCTGTGCCTCTCCCCCATTTATGAGTGTGGCTCAGCCTCTTAGGGACTGTAACTGAGTCTTTATGAAGCCCTTGGATAGGTTTTACTGCAAAACAAATCTAAGAATGAACATGTATGATTACACCAGGACAATAGCCTAAACTTAACAATCGCTTCCTGTAATTGTCCGAGGCAGCCTGTAGACCAAAGAATCATCTCATGATATATCCTTGTTCGTCATTTACCATCATTAATCTATACTGTCAGAATGAATTAGGTGCAGAAGCGCATGTTAATTACAATTCAGATGACACTCCAGCTTTAATTATCATGACTTCAAAGTAAGCAGTGCCAGTTAATCAACCTCAAACACCATAAATGGTTGTGGGAGGAAAGCATTATTCAGCAGACTGCACCACTGCCCAGCTTGCAAAGTCTGCAGTTACAAGGCTGGCATTATATCATTCCTTTTCCAAAATTCTCTCTATTCCTATCCACATTATTCAGGTCTATGGGATACTTTTTCCACTGCCTATGACATGCCTTAAATTAGGGGTGTCAACATGTAGCAACCTAGCCTTATTTATAGAACACTTCAGATTATACAGCAAAGGCTCCCACTGTCCTTTTATGCCTTTTCATTCTGCATTTAACAGCTACTTATTCATTTTACTTACCAAATAGGTCTAAGTTTTTATAGCTTGTGGTCCCCATTTCAATATTATTTTATGCCATTTTCTGGAGAGCTAGGATCGTGGAATAAACCTAAACACCTGGACAGTTTGAGAGGCACTGGGAGAGCAGCTAGCGTTGTTGCAAAGGCCCTTGAATCCCATCAGACCAAAATGCAGCCCTTTTGTTTTTGTAGGACCTGAGATAAATCTTTCAAACCCCACCAGCCTGCTCCTGAGCTTTTCCATGTGGTTCTCAGCAGGCAGGTTGACTGCTCACTCTGGCTGCTATCAGTGTTAGGCACCTGCAAAGGAGAACAGATAAAGTTGTTCTCTCTATCTCCTGCAAACAGGACAGGAGAAGGTGGGCTCACACAGTAGGGAGACAGCATGGTAAGAAGAAATTCTAATGCTAAAACTACCAAAGTGTTGGCACAGGCTGCCCAGTGAGGCTGCAGGGTCTCCAGCAGCAGAGGCTTTAAGAAGCTGGGGTATCCACTGCAGAGCCCGGGGTTCATATGGCCTCTGGGCTGCTGGGCATTTCACACTGCTTGATCCACCTCGTGAAAAAAACAATCTCAATTTTTCCCTAAAACTTCGGTGCAAAATGCAAAAGCCTGAGGAGATACAAGTAGCCTGTGAAATGTCCTCTTCTGCTCTCTCAAGGACAGCAAACCAAGGAAATAAGGACTTACAGAAATAAACCAATAAAGTAAAATTAAAATGGGGAATTTAATCACTCAGGAGATGGGAAATTCAAGGCTATGGTACCCATGGCAACTACTATTTGTCCACAGTGTATGGAACATTAACCTTAACTCCACATGCGGAAACAGAAAAAAATTATGGGACATACCACGTCTGAATGCATATTTCATGCAGAGGGTACTCTGTGAGGGCTGCTGTGGAAACAATAATTAAATTTCCTGACTGCACAGCAGGTAGGTTCATGCACAAGTAGCTCTTTTGAGACGAGCTAATGTCAGCAGAGAGGCTCCCAGCTCATCCCCACAGTTTGGGCAGGGAAAATTCAAGGTCTCGGTTTGGCCGCAGTATCATGTCCTGCCTTATAAACTGCTGGCTGCTGTTCAGATTTTGTTTTGAAAATTGCCATCTGTTGACTCAGGGAATGTTGTGATGTTTCTTTCAGTTGTTTGGGTCAACAAGATTTCTGCATTTCTTGTATGTTTTCCTTTTCAGCAACTGAGGCAACATTGGTTGTTCAACAAAGAAGTAGTCCAGTTCCTACTGTGTTTATTCAAATGTGAGAACCAGATTATTGCTGAGTTAGACAGCAAACAAGTTGTCAAAACCTGAGAGAGTTTTACACTTATCTTGAGCTGAATTTTAACCCCAGGCTGAGTGCTGAGGAGTCAGATTACTTCCAGAAAAAAGCCAAAACCAACCCTGTGGAAAGAACAGTTGTCCTTAAAGTTTTGGGTTTTATATGACCTTGGGCAATTGCTGAGTGGCATATCAGAAAGAAGAAGCTGAGAAGACTAATTGCAGTCGTGGAGCTATTTAAAGACGAATCAATTTAACAAAAATTACTTCTATCTTTTGCCACCACACTGGGGCTCAGAAGCAGGCAGTCTGCTTGGTTCTGAGCTCCCCCCAGCCTAACTTTGGAGGTGCTGCCTGCTACCTCCTCCCAGAGCCAGTGGTAGGTTGAGGATGGGCAGAAGCCCCTCATGCCACAGTCCACAAGGGAAGGAGGGGTCTCTCTCTGCTCCTGAACACAATCTGCCTGAACACCTTCCCTGGCACCCAAACCCAGCACCCAGCATCTCCCACACTGAAGCTTTCAGCAGGGGCTAGGTGAGAGTCTGGCTCCGCTCATCACTCTTAATAAACCAGCTTTAACGCATCCACAGCACCAGCTGGTGTAGCTCAGGTCTGACCTCTATCACCATGCCACAGGTTGACAGAACAAGGACAAAATGCACTTGCTGATGGCATCAATGAAGTAGCCACGTGCTCCTGTGCAGGCTGGGATGCCTGCGTGTGGTGGGTGACTTTGCGGGCTCCCTATCCCCATTTGGGGCCTCCCTACAGCAGCCACTGCTGAGGCTGTTTGCTCAGACAGAGCTCCCTGCAGAGGCAAGGAGGGCAGCTGTATGAAATGCAATAAAACTCCTTCTGAGCAGCGGTGTCCTCGTGCAATACTGTGCCAGAGGGCTTCCATCCAGCAGTTTTGGACGTATTTTACCCAGTCAAGGCCACATTTATCTAGCAGCGATTCAAAGCGAGGAGATCTCCCACTGTGGAGAAGATTGGTGTTTCTTTCACCTGCTCTTCAAAATAACAGCACTCACATGAAGACCCTCTGCCAGAAAACCATCCCAGGGCTGTCCCAGACCACAGCCGATGGGCAAAGCAGACTGCACACAGCCTGATTCATACCCATAAGCTGGAGAGGTAGTGAGCAGAAAGCAGTTGTGTCTCTCCACAGCTGACTTAATGGCCATGGGGTGCCCACAACATGCCCTGTTTGTTGCTCAAACACACACTACTTCGTGTTGTGCCCACTCTGCTCCTCCTTCCTGAAGCCCCTGAAAACCTTAAAGTTAGCTCTGAAATGGAAACTGATGGCCACACAACAGCAACAGTCGCCTCACTGGCTTGAAAGTCCCCACAGGACCACAAAAGCCAGAAAGAGATCATTTTACGTGAAGGAGAACAAGCATAAGGTGGACTTGTGTTCAGTTCTGGGCCCCTCACCACAAGAAGGATGTTGAGGCTCTGGAACGAGTCCAGAGAAGAGCAACGAAGCTGGTGAGGAGGCTGGNTTCCCTGGAGGTGCTTAAGGTGCGGGTGGATGAGGTACTGAGGGGCATGGTTTAGAGATTGGTGGGAATGGTTGGACTCGCTGATCCAGTGGGTCTCTTCCAACCTGGGGATTCTATGATTTCTTGCAAATACTCACTGAGACTTACAGAAGAGGGGTACCAAGGTCAGCTGAGCTGAATAAGAACTATGCTGTTTGCCAGCACCCTTCACACAACATCTCACTCCAGGGAAAGGGAGGCCTCTCAACAGCAGCACTGCTACCCTTCGCTCCTGGAAATGCAGGCGCTCTTCTCCAGCAGGGTTTACCATCACTTGTGCAAACTCCAGAGGAGGCTCACAAGGGCCGGGCTGAAAACAGCAGCCTCATTTCCAGAGAGCTGTTAGTAACCTTGGACTCTTCTCACTGTAAGCATCCTAAAGATGAGCTATTCCTCACCAGGGAGAAATCAGGATTTGATGCTGCACAGCAATGAACAGCTGAACAAGCCAGATCTTGAAATACGGCTGCATATGTTTTCACAGAAGTCATGGCAGATTCAGGAATTAGTCTGGCCAGACACCATCACAATATCTGTAAACTAATCTGAGTTAAGGCAGATTTGAACGCTGCTGAAAAATCCCACCCTCCAAATGATTTCCATTTCTGAATCTCCGACTTGCTGCTTACGGAAAGAAAAACAAGTGCAGCGATGAGGTAAATGTGTTTTTTAATGCATTACTGTTACCTTTAACAGCTTACGGTAATGACTTTACCACCCATATTTATTGCTAATCCAGATCAGCACTGGAGGGGGAGGAGGAATAATTTCTGCCACAAAGTTTGTGCTCAGTCAAATAATTGTTTTTTCCTCATCACGTGAAAGCCATAGCCCAGGCAGACTTATTTGCAGACTGTTAATGGCTAGAAGTATCCCTTTTCTAGGAGTTTCATTTCTCACAACTGCTGACATTTTATCTGGCATCACTTCTGCAGAGCAGCAAGTGCAGCCTGAGCTGCGACAAAGCAGCAAAGCTGAAGCGTCCAGCAAGCTCCGCTGAATTTGTCTTTGAAGAGTTTCCTCAAAAGCAGCACAAGCTACTTTGCCAACTGATTTTTCCAGCCTGCAGCTACAGAGCAAAGTGTGGCTGTGGACCTGTGTCAAAGGTACATTTGTTAACACATTTTCCCCGGAGTGCTAATTAACATTTACATCGAGTACTATGAGAGTGAAAACGCTTCAACATAAATGCTCTGCAGGGAAATGCAAGGACCAAATTCTCTCTCTCCCCCCCAGATGCAGTGTACTGTTTGCCCTTCAGGAGCTGGTGAAATTCCAGTTTGTTTTGTAATCTTCTCTTCTCTAAAATCAGATATTTCTACAGGTTAATAACTAACCAGCTTCTTTTTATTTAAAAACCTACAAGTGCATTTGAAATTCTCTGAAAGCAGGGCCCTGCTGGCACTGGTGCGAGCCAGCCCACGTGCACGTCTGCGTGCTGAGTCACAGCACAGGCGCTCCCCAGCCTAATTACAGAAAATGACAATATTTTATGATTTTTTCTAATAAACGTAAATAAAAGAACATCAACACACTTTCCCTTGCATCCTGAAACAGGCTCGAGCCCTCTCAAACTAAAGACTGAGATAGAGAACACAAGTGTTCGTAGCTGGATCTTCAGTTGCCACATTTGGGGACATTGACAAAGAGGCTCTAATGAGTAACATTTGTACCCACAAGAAGATGCAGGCAAAGTTATTTGCAAACACAAATTTGCACTTCAAAAACCGTGATGGCAGTTGCTGAGCGGCTGATTAATGAGCTATTCTTGATGTTATTTCTCAATACTTAGTGAGAAAAATGTGCTTTCGCATTGAAGTAAAATTTTTAAGACTGCAATAACTTAAATATGGTTGAAAAAAATCCTCTAGGTCTTTTTTCCTCAGGAAAAAAAAAAATCTAGTTTTTAAAGGAAAAACTAGAAAATCCCAGGTTTACAGAAGGAAAATTGTATTCTATGAACCATGAAACAGCAGTATGTTAAACTTCACCTATTCTGTGAACGTACAGAGCATGAGAGAATGGATATTAGTAGTCAATGTATTTTCTCCTGTCACAACTGCACATCCCACCCAATGAAACCAAATCTCAGTGTCTAAAGAGGTGCCAATATTCTTTAAACAAGGTATACTGGCAGATGCAGAAAACTTTGAGGAAGGAATCCAGCTGTACCCTACATTCAGAAATAAGCTTCTAAATCTCTGCCTCCACAGAAATCAGGATCTGAAATGAATAATATATACTAAGAAAACACAGACGTTTTGATTGCAAACTCGTCTAGAGTTCTGTGAACATATTTTGTTATTGTTGCCCACTTGCCAAATATTTGGGTGAATAATTTTCAGCCTCAGTGTTTACAAACTGCTCTCATTGTTTTGTCCTCCTTTTTTTTTTTCTTTTTTTTTGAGTGTTGTTTGCCTCTGCCTTTTAATTGGAAATCCAACTTTGTAAACAAGAAAATTAAAATAGCAAACAGTGAATGCCAAAGCGATGCTATTTTTTTGTTGTTGTTGGAGATACTCAAGTGAAGGACCCTAGACACCAATGAAAACGACAGTCTGGGCAGTACAGAGGGAGATGCACCAAGTAATCGATGCTGAGCAGATGTTCCAACAGGACAAGGAGATTGTGTTTCTGTTGCTTGGTTAGCTCGTGAAACAAAACGTATTTTCATTAGATACACACATTTCTGTGTTCATTAAGAATATTTTTTAATGAGTAGCAAACACTCAGATATTTTGCAGACTGCCAGTTTCCCAAGTTCTCTATTTCCAGCAGTTCCTATCAAGAAAAGGCGATTTGGGGCTGAAATCTTAACTGGCACGTTCCCGACACGATCTCCCAGAGACTCTTTCTCCAAAGCACGAATGTCTGGACTGAAATCCTGCCCTCAGCACAGGCAATAGCAAAACTTTCACCAGTCTCCTCCAAAATTTGTACAGACAAAAAAAACCCCACGTATTTTTAGGGAAACCAAAATGAAGATAGAATGCCCGGCTCCCAGAACACACATCGTTTAATTTCATGTAACAGGATGAGATTAATATAAACATGCTAACCTGTCCAAATTGGAAATCTTTCAATTTTCAAGCACAGGAAACAACAAGGGGTTTTTTTTCAGACAGGATGTCAGACTTACCCCTGTGGTTATATGTGAGCTGAGGACAATGTTGTTATATGAGATCAAATTACAAACACAAGCAAACAGAAAACAATCTCTGAACGTCACTGTTCGAGATTTGACAAGAAGCACAGCTGACCCATCAGGAAGGTTAAACGCTCTCGAGTCAGCTCTGGGAGAATATGAGGAGTTTGCTTCTGGACATCAAGTTCCATGCACTCAGATTGTCAATTTGTTTGCCCAAGTTAATGCTTATCTTACCCTACGCTTGCTGCGGTTTTTCTAAGCACGTTTGACCTGCAGATCTCAAAGCAGTGGCTTTGCTAAAATCGTAAGAAGTTTCTGGATTTTCCGGGCACCTAAGAAAACTATTCTGGTAGTTTCCACAGCACAGAAACCTGTAGTTACTCAGATATTTGAAACTTCCAGTGAGGTGGATGACAGTCACTTAACCACACACGTTACCATTTCATTTCTATTTCTAATGTTTAGCACAACCTTGCTCTGAGGAATTTCTGAAGTTGTTTACAAAGGCTGAAGCAGAGGTTGTGTTCGGTCTGGTCCAAGGGCAACGGTTTACTGAAATCACTTGTAAACATCAGAAAGAGATAATATTTTCTGGAACTGGGGGGAAAGAAAAAAAAAGAAGTAGTCCTCACCTTGCACCAAGGACCATTAGAAACAGGGCTGGTTTCCAAAATATCTGCTCCTTCATTTTCTTCCATGTCTGATTCGCTGAAAAACTTTTGTTGGCAATGAAAACCATTAAATCACCCTGTGGTCAGAACTAAAGCAAACCATGCAGGCTCTAGTATCCCAAAAGCCCTGTTGTCAGCCACAGGCCTGTTTTATCTTAGTCTTGCTCTTGGTCTAATCCAAGGTTGTAGATGCTGGTTCCTTGCTGGATTTCCCAGAGACTGGCCTTCCTTTTAAGCCTCGATAGCCCCTCTTGTCAGCCATTTATCTCCCTCAGACCTTCCTTGCAGCTCCAGGTTTTCACATAACAAATGGTAAATGTTTATGGCTGCCCAGACACTCCAGGAGAAGGGACACTGAACCTCTGATCATCTCAGGAGAAGCCTGGCAATGGAGTGCAATACATGGCCACACCTCTCTGCTGCCAGAGCTGGCCTAGACCATAAAATCAGAAGCAAGGTCACCCAGCAACCAGCCATTCCACGTCACTACGGTAATAAAGCCAACTTACATTCGACTTATTGCTTAGGTAGATAAATATTATTATTAGATGAAAGAAATTCAGGGAAGATGGCGAGAGGCTGACTGTTCTGAGCCACGATGTATCGATCCTGAGCGATACCTGGCTCTGAGCCTGCATTTGTGGGCCACGTACAAAATCACAAAGCTCTGATTGAAAATCCTATTGGGGTCAAACCCCTAAGCATTTCTCCCCAAGGACGAGGGGACCAGCGGGCTGGGTTGCTGGGTAACCCCTGCAGCAGAGTCCGTGAACTCCCTCCCAGGGGCCAGCAAGACTCCCATCAGCCGCATGCTGAGCTTAAAAAAGTTCTGCTCTCAAAAGTCTATGTAAAATAAGGATGAATTAACAAAATAGCCCTCGGTTCCCTGCCAGAACCTGTAAAAATCAGACTATGCCATAAGGCTGCCTAAGGGAGTTTTCTTAAACAAATGGGTTCTTTTTCTCAGGCAGTGGAGCAGCAACGTACCTAAAGGAGGACACTCAGTTTAGAAAGTGGCATTTCTCTCCCAACACACCTTAGGTGTTACAGAGAAGATCTACAATCAATATAAATAAAAGTAGGTAACAAAAGACCGGTCCTCTTTGTTCTGTTTACACTGCGTATCAGGCAGAGCCATTGCAGATAGCTGGAGCCCTAACGTTTCGAAACTGACTGTGGTCTCTTGCATCTATTTAAAGATACACAGGGCTTCATTTTCAGGGCAGCTGTTTGGCCCACTCGGGAAAGACCTTTCTTTAAGAATCCCCAGAACAGGGGAGCCCAGGGTCGCTGGCTACTCTGGAAAAGTAAGGCCACATTTTCCTCTCTCTGATACAGAATCATAGAATCACTAGGTTAGAAAGGACCCACAGCACCATCGAGTCCAACCATTCCCCTCAGTCACTAACCCACTCCAGCACCTCATCCACCCATTCCTTAAACACCTCCAGGGAAGGTGACTCAACCACCTCCCTGAGTGACCTTTCTTGCTGACAATTCTTCATAAATACCCTTTTTTTCCCCACTGGCAACAGGGCAGAAACACTAATGTTAATTATGTCAAAATATGAAGTATTTTAGTCATATTTGGCAGCATCATAGACTTGGCAGTACAGGGATCTGATTTTCAGACCTCTTTCTGCCACTGAAGCAGAATGTGCATAAGTGATTTGCTCAGGATCACATGCTCGATTCATCTTTTCATTAATCAAATTGGTTTTCATGAGATATTTCTCAGCAGTTTAATTAAAATTGGTCTTTAAAGAGTTTGAGATTACATTTTACAAAATCATCAGTAACTAGAAGTGTCTATCTAGGCTATGACACGCATAATTACAGGCCCTCAAACACTATGAGCAGCGTGTGCCAGGTGTACACATAGTTGATTACATATTTATTTTAAAGAAGTGAAGTCAAATGCGATAACCAAAATAGTCAAGAAGTATAATGGCACAGGTGTCTTTTTGTGGAGAGATAGCAAAGAAAATGATTTGGAAACCAGCAACCTAGCCTGTCTTTGCCATCAATTCTGTGATTTCAGGAGGTAAATCAAAAGCTCTGTGCTTCAGCTTCCCCACCTGTGCTATGACAGGAGCAGTACTCAGCACTATTGTCTCAAAAGAGCAGCTTGCACTGAAGATATCCAATGTCTTCATCAAAACTTAGAATTATAGAATCACCAGGTTGGAAGAGACCCCTGGGATCAGTGAGTCCAACCATTCCCACCAATCTCTAAACCATGCCCCTCGGTATCTCATCCACCCGCACCTTAAACACCTCCAGGGAAGGTGAATCAACCACCTCCCTGGGAAGCCTGTTCCAGTGCCTAAAAACCCATTCTGCGAAGAATTT